>PVHP010005942.1:0-61939 GCA_004024765.1 Zapus hudsonius
TTTTCTAACATATTTTCTGACACAATGTAGTTCAACTCAACTGTGATTCCAAAGGCCCTCCACACCCTAACTTCCCATTCATGGCTTTGCCTGTTGGAAATTAAATCCACACCATATATTTGACCAACTTTTCTAAAGGGTTCTCTGCTCTGAGTGAGTTGGGCCATGGCACTGAGAATTATCTCTTTTCATTTCTAGAGCTGGTGTTCATAAAATATAATCCTAACTGCTTTTTGCATGTTGATTTCAAGAAATGGGTGCACCCACCTCCACTGCACCCACTGTGAAAGAGGCCTTCAGGGAGGGAGCTCCGTGGAAGGGGCACAGTCTCTGTGGGAAACGTACCCAGTTCTAGACTATCTCTGATCTCCAGTGTGTGTGTGTTTTCTCTTTTAAAAATGTATTAACACACACATTTTATAGAGTTTTGAGGTAGAGTGTGATCATTTGATATATGTATATATTGAATAGTGATTCAATCAGAGTAACTCGCAGTTCTTTGTTTTGGGAGACCTTAACTCCTCTGTTCAAGTGAGCTTGAGGTGTATGCTAAATTGTGAATTACAATCACCTTTCTACTCTCCACTTCTATGGGATCAAAGTTTCTAAACTTCCACATACACATGTATCTTCCTGTGACTGACTTATTTCACTTAACATAATGTCCTCCAGTTCTATCCACATGACCACAAATGACAGGATTTCCTCTCTCTTCCTTTCTTCCCTCTCTCCATCCCTTTTCTTCCTTTCTTTCCTCCTCCTCCTTCTTCTTCTGTGTGCAAGCAAGCTAGGGATTGAATTTGGGGCCTTGTTCATGCCAGACAAGTATATATCACTGATCTATATCCCTGCCTAGGACTTTAGTTTTTAGGGCATAGATGATCTGTTCAATCTGCTGATTGGTGGGCTAAACATAAAGAACATTTTAGAGAAAATGGAGAGAGTCACGGTGGTCACACCTTTAATCCCAACACTCAATTCTCAGTAGAACTGCTGTGAGGTCCAGGCCAGCCTGGGACTACAGAGTGAGACCTTACCTGAAAATCAGTAACAAAAAAATTGACAAAAAAATTTACAGAAAAGTGCAAACGATCTCTTTGCCAGTTGTATTTTATTAACACTGGTAGCAGGTTATGGATAGCCTAGGTGTCACCAGGTTTCACCCCCCTTTGTACATTGTTACTGAGGGAGGCCATGTCTCTGGACATTCTCCTCCACCATGGCTCTCACAATCTTTCCGCCCCTTCTTCCACTCAGTTCCCTGAGTCATGGTGGGTGAGTATTAAGGCTGCTTTATTGTTGAGGTCTTAGTGGCCTCTGTACTTCGGCTTTAGGTTGTGTTGAGAATTGTTGGTGTCTGGCTGGCTGGCTTCTCCTGGGTTGACTGGCTGTGGTTATGGGTCTCTTGCTTATCCCACCAGTCTCTGCGGGGTTCCATGTGGATCCTCCACAGTAGCTCTGGGGTGGCTCATCTTGCCAGGAAGTCAGCTATCAGCCTAAGGCTTGTTGGTAGGGTTGGAGGAGCCACAGGTCTCTTGCTGCCTTCTGAAAAATAAAAACAGAATCTCCATTGGAGAGCGAGATCAGTATGGCTTAACTGAGATACAGATTTCTGAATTGGCTGGATTCTATTGTGAGTAGCCTCTTTGTAAATCACTTGTAAAGTGAATTTCCCTTTGGGGGTCCCAAGATTTTGTTCCTGATTTATTTAACCCCGAGTTCCCAATTCCAGTTAAGGGCTCCCCGTCACTGAGTGGATTACTTGGCCAAATTAAAAGCTGTTGATTGCCTCCCCCAGGCTTTGGCACAAGTGTTCGTTTCTTGGTTCACTGTTCTCTCCCAGTAGGAAGTGTGTTCAGCCTACACATGGTGGCCGACTGTGTTTCATATCAGTGGTCTCTGTCTGCTCCAGCTGTCGTTGACCAGTTTCCCCTGGCAGCTTATGCAGTGCCTTCCAGCATTGCACTAACTACCATCTGGGGGCTTGTTACCATTCTGGACCTCGAAGGGTCTTTTGATGCTGGTAGATGGTATTTTCTTCAGCAACAGGATCCTACCTCAGGCCTAGGGTGGGCATTCAAGAGCTTTGACAGAATCCTGTCTTGTTTTGGGGACCTCATGGTTCATTTTGGTCAATAGCTCAGTGAGGGAAAGAGTCAGTGACTGGGGCCAGGAGTTACAGGACTGATCAATTTTTCATGGGCTTAGACTCTCTCCCCTTCTATTCACGGCCCCTCTTGCCAGAGGATGCCAACTACTTGCTCAATAGGTTATAGTATGCAAGTGAGTGTTTTATGATTTCGAATGAATGTTGGTTTAGCTTCATGCTTAAGTCATCCCCTTCCCCCTCCCATTCCTTGCCCCTCTTTCACAAACTCTCACTTCTCTAGACTGGTTTGCATAGAGTTTACAGTTAACCTAGTTAGGAACCGCATATGAGGGAGAACATGCGGCATTTGACTCTGTTCTTTTGAGAGTTTGCTTAGTAAGATCTGCTTCAAGTCAGACCATTTTCTCTAAATTTTGATATGTCATTTTTCCTTTCAGCTGAGTAAAATTCTCGTGTAAATGTACCAGTTTTGTTATCCATTCCTCCATGGATGGGCATTTGGCTTGATTCCAATTCTTGGCTATTATTGTAATTTCTCTTAATGATTAAACAATCTGACCCAATAATCACATGCTAACAAAAACTTCATCCAATTCAAGTGTATTACTTCACCTCTCTCAGCTCTGAAGCCCCGCAGTGAGGCAGAGAATTGAGTTTCTTGTCCCTGCTCTTCATTAGCCCCCATTTGTGGATCTGCAGGGAGCCGGGATCGCCATTAGGTGGCGCCCACTACCTCGCAGCTAGGCAATGCTTGGGAAGACTACTTTACTACAAGGTCAAAGGTCAATGGAAGGCTACTTTACTACAAGCTATCCTAGCCAATCCCGTGGCGTCTGGAGGTGGCAAGCAGGAGCCAGCCAATCATGGGATGATCCGTGTCCCTTTTCCCTATATAAGCAGCTGCTTCTTGGCGCTTGGGGCCCCTCACTTTTTTACCCCCTTCAATCAAAAGGCTCTCCACCGCATGGATCCACTCCGGCTAAAGGAGAAGGAAGAGAGGAGGAGCAGGGGCCATGAGGAGTCTTCCTTGACTGCTGTTACAGGTCCATGGGGGCAGTTCTTGGGAACACACTGTAAAGTAGTGAGGGACACGGAGCTGGGCAGTGGAAGATAGTGGACTATGCTGCAGGTGCCAAGGAGGTCTCAGCCATTCCCACGAGGAACCCTGAAGCTTTGATGGTTTGCTGGCCCCTCATGAATCCCACAGGAGCCAGACAGTTTATAAAGGAAGTGGGCTGGGGCTGCTTCTGGTAAGAGTAGTTCCTGGCAAAGCTTGGGAATGAGTTCTTTGATTTTGAAAGGATCTGAGCTGCACACCTCAGCATCTGCTACAACTGGCAAGGTTACAATTGGACATTGTCTGGTGGATTCTTTCTCTTGCAAGGAGTTTAGGGATTCTTTTAAGGTAAGTCATCAATGGAGATAATGACTTGGGTAAGATATCCACCAGCTAAATTTGCCTTCTTGTTTTCCTTTTAGCTCTGAGTTTCTAAAGTCTGCTTCTCTGTCAAGGTCCTCTTAGCTCTCTAGGAAGCCTACTTAGGCTGATTTCCCTCTCAAAATAATCCAGCCTAGCTCTTTCCAGAGAGGTTTCTATCATATACTAGAAGTGACTTAAAACTTGATCTTGCTATCTACAAGTCAGAAGAAAAGATCAACCATTGGGAACTGCACTCATCATCCTTGACAGATGTGTTCTGCCATTTCACGTGATTTATATCTAACAATCCCCTACTGCTGTGGGTCACATCATTGAACTAATTGAGAATATGATTTGCAACTAATTCATCTTGAAGCATTTGACCAGAATCTGTATTGCTTAAGATTAGAAATGCTATGTGTATATCATTGAGATTTCTTTTCAGTGCCCATGGCAGGTGAGGGTGATTGCTAACATATGCTATGAAAACTTTCCAGGCTGAAATCTTTATAGTCTATAGCTCAGACCTGTTCCTTGATGCGTCAGAGGTCCCAGGACTGTTTCCTAGTTTTTCTGACTATGACCATAGTTTGTCTCTCGTCCCACCTCCAACAGAGGTGGATTTTGGCTAGGCTTCTTAATATTCAGAAGGTCTTACTTCTATAGCTTAGCTCAGTGATTGTCTTTTCCCTTAATTAACAGCCCAAAATATTCACTTTCAGATTTTTGCCAAAAATTACAATTTTGATCTCTGTTCCCCAACACTTTTCAAGAAGTTTCACGAAGCATTTATAGAACCTGGCTTGAAAGGACAGTCACACATTCTTCTAAGACATATTTACATTTTACCTTAGGATTACATTAGACCATATGAGTCTCCTGCTTTTTGTAGAAGTTCGTGCTTTGGCCTACACTAAGGGATTTTATGAGACTCACTGTGGAATTTATGGTGGTTGAGAAACAGTCCATTTCATGATTGATTGCTCTATATAAGGTTTCTTGGGTGTAAGGAAAGAGTGAGCTTCTCCTTAGGACCCAGCTTGCTCACAGTCAGAGAAGAGTGTGAAACTTAAAGCTGAATTAAGCTTCTTTACATTGAACTGTAAGAAAAAAAATTAAAATTCAAACTTTCAATTTATCCTAACTATCAAGACCTTGAAGTCTGCATTTCATATTAGTATGACTATTGTTCACTTGTTTTCTCTGGATTCCCCCTGTGTGTTTTTGGCTTTGATTTATGCTTATTATATAAGTTGACTTAAATTCTTGGGTGGAATATATACTTATCTCTTCATGCTGTATCTCTCTGAGATGAATAGATATTACTTCCTTTCCCCCAGGAAGTCACATACTACTTGGCACCTGAATGGGATGTGTGTCTAAGGGGAAATCCCAGAGTGCCTTCCTCTATCATGGGTGGCATGCTTTCCTAGTGAGAGTCGTAAGGCCCTTGCTATGGGTGCTAAGACATGCAATGAGGGGGAGCTATCTGCTCAAATGGAACTTGGCCTTACCCTAACAAAAATAGATAAAAACAGTATAAGTTACTGAGTTTACTTAGGAAGAAATTATAATTGTGAGGTTTATTTAGGGAATATTGGTGTCTAGGAAGACAGTACTTAGAACTCCATACTAAAGGATTTAGAGGAAACATTCACACACTTGCATCATCCCTGAACCCCCACACCAGAGACAATTAAGAGATTAAGTGGTGATGAACTCAGAACATGAGGAAGGTTAATGAGAGAAAGTATCAAAGCAGAGACCCAGAAATTCAGATGCCAGAAAAATGAGTAGTTGAGAAAGTCAAGAGAGTTCTTACAACATGTGGAAGACCCCGAGATTAGAGGGAGTGCACACGTGCTAGAGACAGGATTTAGAGGGAGTGCACACGTGGCAGACCCCAAGTTTAGAGGGAATACACACTTAGTAGACCCCGAATTTAAAGGAAATACACACAGGCCGTATTTCTGTGGTAAGGTATCTGGTAGCAGAAAGCAACAGAAGAGAACCCAGAGGGCCCTCTCATCACAGGATGGGAAGGGGCAAGACCCTTACTCACTATTTAGATGAAAGAAACAGAAGCCAATCAGGTTGCCCAGGTGAAAGAGAGGAAAGAGGACCACAATTACCTTTTCCCACTTCAAATAAAAGACCAAGAGGGTTAAGAAATAATGAAGGACTCAGAGAGCAAAGAAAGACCATACATATACCCAAAGTGAAAAATTACCCCAAAGCCCAACACAGAAGGTAAACAGAAAAACACCCTGACTGAGAGAAGTGCTCTCTCATTCCTAGTATGACTGAGAAGGGGAGAGACAGACTTACATGCTTAGGTGTTCAAGGAGGCAAGATCACAGGGAAGAGAAAGATGGTAACCTTTATACAGATCAGACATCCAATTAGACTGAGCCTTGTTATCAGAATCAGGTGTGTAAAGAGAGGCCTGATTGGTTCAGGGACTCATGACCAAGGAAGGGCCAAGATCTAGTTGGTTTGTGGACTCAAGGGACTGACGAAGAGAGGCTGAGCAGAAAATTCCTGCTGTGGCTTGTTGTTGGCAGCCATCTTGGAGAGGGCAGGATCTGACAGGAGTGTTGTCAGTCGTGCTAGGATGGACAGAATGGCATCTTCTTGTTCCCTCTTTGGGCTTCTGCCCCTAACCACCTGTAAAACAAAAGTGCCTTACCCTTATTTCTTCTTAAATATAACACAGAAAAATCATTCCTGCGCTGAGCTGAAAGCTCCTTCCCTACTGATAGGCATCTATAGAGCTGGAAGGCACTATGCAGGTTGCTGGGGGAGAATGGCTTTCACAGTACTGTTCACCTATGGACCTTACAGGTTGTGCTGTCAGCATGCAGGTAAGGTGCGGCTGCTGGTTCCATGGTCGTGTAACTGTTATCGATAGAGCCACCTAGTTTCCAATTGGATTTCAGGTCCACTCCACAATAAAGAACCCATGTTTGGTACTATAAGCCTGGGCAAAACCTGTGCTTGGGGAAGTGACAGACCCCAGCAGGGAGATTACTGCTATTATGGATAAATTGATATAGTTTATCTATCAAATCATCTTCTAAACACATATACTTATGCCCATAGGTTACTGTTGCCATAATAGAAAGAAATGTCTTTTTACGGTGGGCAGCAGTTTACTGTAGAGACATAACTAATCAAGCTGCTGAGTGTCTTTGGTTTATGCTGTTGCTGCTGCATTGTAGCCTAGTTCACTCCTAAATGGAAGAAAAAAAAATCATTTATCTTTATTGCTATCATTATCATTATGAGAACATGAAGAGGGGACAGAAAGAATCGAGCTGTCAACGGAAGCAGTTGAATACTGTGTCGCTGTTTCTTCTTTGTAGGAAATGACCATTTCCATGGCGTATCACATCTGTGACTGAATGCACAAAACCTTCAGATCACTTCTACTGGAATTCCCTTGTGGAGTAAGGAAGATGGGGTTCACTGGGCTCTTAAAATTCACAAGCCTTAAGGCTGTTTTGTTGTTGAGACCTTAGGAGCCTTTTATTAAGTTTATCTAATTATGGATAATAAAATAATAATTTAAAAAAAATTTCACAAGCCTTCATGAGATACCCATGCGGCCCTCCTCTTTCCCAATCGTATGTAAGATAGTGGGAGTTCCTATTCTATGATTTCAGGTCCTGCTCATCTGCTTCTAAAGAAGAATAGCCTTCAAGGATTGTTATTAGAATTTATTGAAATTCAATTTAGGAAAGAATTATTATTATTTTACTAAATAGAGTTTTTCTAAATAAAAGAATATAACACAAAGTAAAGTAAAATAAAGCCAAAATGATGCAAAGATTAATCAGGTCCCAGAACAAGAGTAGGTCTTGATAGCTCACAAGAACTGATAACTTAAAAATATTCAGACTTCCACTTCATAAATATAGTATATAGCTTTATTTATTTACATTTATTTATTTATATTGTCTCTGATTTTTCTCACCCATATGTAACATATAGGCCTTAAGAATATTTTAAGTTATCTCTGAGAATTTGGGACTGTTGTGCTATTTTTTTTACTTTAGTTTCTAATTATTCATTAATATTAAATTTCATCTTTAGTGTTTTCTTTGTATTGTTACCTTGCTAAACTCACAAGGTAGTTCAGCGATTGTTACAACTCCTTAGAATTTTCTAGGTAGGAAAACATACCATCTGTTAATGATGACAGTTTCACATTTTTCTTTTCATGCTGTATGACTTATTCATATCCCTTGCTTTTTGGAACTGGCTAGGATCACAATCTAATCAGCCTTAGGGTGAAAGCACCCAGCTTTTCACGGAGAAGTAAGATAATTAAGAATCATGCAATATCCTGTCTGTTCTTAATCATGGGCCTTTGCTCAAGTTTGGATGTTTCCTTTAATAGCCTGGTTATTAAAAGTTTCTATTATAAATGAATTTTGGATTTTTTCAAATGCTTCCTTCCTCCCTATAGCTTATACAGGTGGTACAAGTCCACGGCATAAGAGGCAGGGAATGAATATTCCCACCACCGTCCAGTCTTCTCCTGGAATACTGCATTTTCCTGAGCCAAAGGGAGAGCAGAGGACATGGAGTAGTTGATGTGGTGGGCACAAACGAACCCCCTTTGGGCCCAGAGCATGGTAGATAAGGTTGGGAACAGAGGAAGTCTATCTACTGAGTAGTTGTGTACCTGCAGCCCCATTTTAACAGGTCAAATGCATTTCATCTCTTGATGGAAAAGTTCTGAGTTCCCTTAAATGGAATGCAACCAACGAGTTTCTCATTGGAATCTGGCTGTTGTCAGAGTAGTGACAAGGTGGGGCGGAGCCATGCTCTTTCTCCCAGAGACAAAGCAGGTTCCTAGCAATGAGCAAAGTTCATCCCTGCTCCTTCCTCTGAACATCCACTGTAGCCAGCAAAGTCAGGAAAGCTCCAAGATGCTTTTACTAAAAATAAAACAAATAGCCTTTTCTTACAAGATGCCCAGCCACTAATTAGTGGCAGGTTTTTTTTTTTTTTTTGGTATAAAGAGAGGCCCTTTGCTACAGAATATGAATTTAAAGTCTAAGTTATGTCCAAAGTGGCAATTAAGGGCTTGACCCAATCATAATAAACCTTGGTCTTCCTTTCCTAAGGCCATGCCTCAGCTCGTTGCCAGAGCAAACCCATCAGCTCATTCCTGGTTTCCTTCTGAAAACAGAGCTGAGTCCTGAAACTTCACAGAGCCAGTACTCTGACTGCTCCTGGGGCACCAGGGCAGCTCCCAGGCCCCTCAACGTATTGACTTGGGCACAGAGTCCCTGAATGTCCTTCAATCCCTGGCCTTAGCCCAGGCTGCTGTGGCCCAGGCTTTGTCATCACAGCAATTAGTTTTGTAGGAAGACAGCAAGAGTTTGCACTTTTTTTCATTGCTTTTATCAAAATGGCGATTCTACATGTAATAATGGCAAACATTCTTTTAAAGTTATATGTGTGATGTGTGTCGTGCATGTATGTTTGTGTGTTTACTTCTGAACGAAGTTCAGAGGAAAACTTTCTGGCTGGTCCTCACCTTCCACCTGGCTTGAGGCAGTGTCTCTCATTTTCACCACTGTCTGCTGCACCTGCGCCCTGCTATTTGTGCTTTCTGTCAGTGTGAGGGGAATGTGGAAGCCCATTGTGATTTCTGCCTTTCTACATGGGGTCTGGAAATCAAAGTCTGTACTCAGACTCGAGCCAACCCTACAAACATTTTACTACTGTGTATGTCCATTCTTTCCCCTCCTCCACTCAGTGCAGTAAAAAAAAATCCTGGCATTGTCTCCTCCGCACACTCAGTTCTCTTCCAACCCCAGCACTGCACAGGGAGCAAGGCATGATGCCAGCCAGAAAGGGCAGAGTGGAGACATAGTGAGTGAAAGGAGCCGTATAGACGTGGTGGAAGGTTGGAACCCATGTTGATAAAAAAGGTCAAGTGCAGAACTCAGTTCAGTTGAGCCAACCAATGCCAGGTAAGAATGTAGGCTTAGTGTGGACAGATTTAACCATTTTAAGTAAAGTCCTAAATTTGGATATCTATTGCAATATCAACAACAAAAAAAATCTTTTGTGTGAACCAAGAAAGGAACACTTGTGCAATGGAGGAGCCTAGGCCTGGGGGAAGACAATCAACAGCTTTTAAATTTGGCCAAATATTCCACTTAGTGAGGGGGAGTCCCTAACTGGAACTGGGGATTTAGGGTGAGATGCACTGGATCACGGACTCTTGGGCTCCCAAGAAAAGATGCACTATGGGAACGATTGACAGAGAGACTACTAAAAGTAGAATCTAGGTAATCCAGAATTGTGTATATCTGTTAACCTATAATGATCTCACTCTTTGATGGAGATTGTATTTGTATTTTTCAGGATGCAGCGAGAGATCTGTGGCCCATCTAACCATACCAACCGATAGCTGAGATCCTGGCAAGAGATGAGCCACCACAGTTATATCATGAAGGATCCATATGGAACCCCACATAGAATGATGGGATGAACAAGAGACCCACAGCCACAGCCATTCAATCAACAGAGGATAACCCGGTGAGACAGAAACCAACAATTTTCGACACAAAGACCCCTAAGTTCTCAACATTAAAGCAGCCTTAATACTCATCCACCACAACTCAGGGAACTGAATGGAAGAGGGGGAGGAAAGATTGTGAGAGCCGTGGTGGGGGAGAATATCCAGAGTCATGATGCCCCTGAGTAACATCATACTAGGGCCAAGAGAACCGGGCTGAATACTAGGCTATCAATGATCCCCTGCCCCAAGGACTGATCCAGATGGCCCAGGGAGGAGGATATCCAGCTGATTGGGGATGGGGAAGAGGGGCATTGGGGAAATGGGGATAACAACTCATTGTTTGCCCACTAAATAATGTAACTCAGTATGGACAATAAAAAAAAGAAAAAAAAAAGTTTTGCAATGTTGGGATCAAAGCCAGGATTTTTCAGAGTGCTATATCAATGAATGAAATCCCCAGTTCTGTACAGAGTTTCTTATTTTTGCAGAAGCCAAGCTGGACCACCTACATGCCTGGCATGGCCCTGGCCTACCAGTTGTTGACCCTGGGAGAGAGGATATCTGTGGGAAAAGATGGCAGGATAAAAATCTAGGTATAATAGTTCTGAATTTGGACTTGAGAGGGAATCGTGGAGAAGGTTCTTGCTGAAACTGAGGAAGGGGATTTAAAGATGTTTGGCTTTGCAATGAAAAGACCAGCAAGTCAAGAAGTGCTCATCTGTGCAATAGTGGTGCTAATCCTAGGAGGGTAATCAGTAGCTTACTGAGTGGCAAAGAGATCAGCTCAGTGACAAGAAACCCTTAACTGGAAGTGGGATCCATGGCAAAAATCTTTTGGGGAACAAGAACCTGGGCTCCTAGGGGAAATTCCACTACCAGAGAGCTACAGAGAAGCTACACCCATTAGAATCTTGTCAAATCAGCAATGCTTGCCTCATTTAACCTATACTGATCTCAATCTCCCATGGTGATTCTGTTTATATTTTTCAGAAGACAGTGAGTAGACAAACCAATTTCACCAGCAAGACATAGGATGATGGCTGACATCTAGGCAGGAGAGGAACCACCCCTGGCCTATCACATAGGGCCCAAACAAAACCTATGTGAAGGTGGAAAGATAAACAAGAGAGGATATCCAGCTGATTGGGGACAGGGAGGAGGGAAATCATGGAATTGGAGATACCAACATATTATTCGCTCATTAAGTATATCTAAATATGGATAGTAAAGATATAATTAAATAAAAAAACAAGAGATCTATCTCCACAATAAGTCTGATAACCCATGAAAGGTCAATGGAGACAGACAGTAATGATACCCAACAAAACCCTGAGCAAAGATCCAGAGATACTTAAGTTCTCAACAACAAAGCAGACTTACAACTTATTCACCATGACACAGGGAACTGATCAGAAGAGGGGGCGGAAAGATTGTAAGAGCCATGGTGGGGGAGAATCCAGAATCATTGCTCCCCTCAGCAACAACACACAAAGGAGAAAAAAAAACTAGCTACTTCTTGTGCAATTCATAACCCCCTACCCCAAGGACTGATACAGTATGCCCACCGAGGAGGGCCCCCAGGAGGTTGGAGACAGTGAAGAGGGAAATGGGGGTACCACCACAAGATTTACTCATAAAACGTATCTAATTTGTGACAATAAAGATGTTAAAAAATGGGTATCTCATTTTGAATGTTACCTGGTAAGAGTGAATAAAAATTTTAATATTAAAAAAAATGTTTCATGGTAAGGTCTCACTCTAGCTCAGGCTGACCTGGAATTCACTCTATAGTCTCAGGCTGGCTTCAAACTCACAGTAATCTTCCACCTCTGCCTCCCAAGTGCTGGAATTAAAGGCTTGTGCCACCATGCCCAGCTTAAATTTTAAAAAAAATTTTTCAACTACTTATTGCCTGGAAGACTGGGTTGCTTTGAGTGAACACCATTATGCAAAGGCATGTGATCAGTTTCTCTCGGGACAGCTCACATATGTGAGATGATGGGCCATGTCAGCCACCACACCTGAGGGCAGGATGTGGACCCATTTGCTTCTTACCATCTCTCAAGGGAATGACTCTCTTTTCTGGTTCTTTTTGTCACATGAACATAGTTTAAGGTAGCTTCTCTGTGTAATCCCAATATAACAAGCAAACTAGGAGAAATCTGAAAAATCCACCAGCTAGCAAAGATGGAGTTGATTGCTTCTCAGTCTGCATCCTGTCTCCAGCAAGGCTGTGGAGCCCCTGAGGAGGACAAGTTTTGCCCAACTACTTGATCCAGGGCCATGAAGTTACCCACTGAGAGCCTTTCAATCCATAGAAGTGTGTTAGTTATCTCTCTGTGCTGTGCCATGCTGTGTGTGTGTGTGTGTGTGTGTGTGTGTGTGTGTGTGTGTGTGTGTGTGTTTGAGGGAGGCTCCTTGAAATTCAGTGGTTTATAAACTAGTTACCCCCTTAGTGTTTTTTTGTTTTTAAATTTTTTAGTATTTATTTGTGTGCTCTTGTGTTCACATGCACTTGTGTGTGTGAGTGCAAGTGCACGTGTGTCAGAGCGTGCTTGTGGAGGTCAGAAGACAATTTCTGTGTCAGCCTTCCCCGCCCACCTCCCTTGAGGTTTCCCCATCTGTGTTCTCACTCTGCTGTTCTTTGCTGCACTCACCTTGAGATTCCAGGAATCTTCTGTCTCTGACTCCCACCCTGTCATCAGTGTAAGTGTGCTGGGATTACAGAGGACCACCGGGGCTTCTGGTGGGGCTGGGAATTGAAATCAGGTACTCCAGCACCAGCAACAAGTGCTTTCTCCACTGAGCCGTGTCTCCCCACAACCTTAGTTTGTAATGATCGGAAATCCTGGTGTCATTTAGCTGGTTTGTCCCCATTTAAGATGTCTCACAAGGGTGCAATCAGGTGGCAGCTAGGCCTGCACGAAGTCATTTCAGTGATCCACTAGAGGTGGATCCACTTTGAAACTGACTCTTCCAGCTTGTCACTAAGCCTCAAGCTCACTCTGGCTATTGGTCATGGATGATGCGTGGCTGTATGGGTCTCTCCACAGGGCAGTTCATGATGTGATAGCCGCACTTCTTGGGAGCAGGTCATTATTTCTGCATTTTCTCTCAGGAGTCATTTTGTTCTATTGCAGTGTTGGGATCCAAACCAGGATCTTTCACACAAACGCTGGATCACACAACGAAGTCCCCAGCTCTGTACAAAGTCCTACTCTAGTCACCAGAAGCAAGTCACTTGGACCACCTTACACTCCGATGGGAAGGGATTTCATGGAGCTGGATGCCTGGAGGTGGGATCATTGGAAAGTTTAGGCGCGCCTTATTATTCAGGGCCCACGAGGAGCATAGTCAGTGATTATTAGTTGTGTCCTTCTGGAGCAGCCTGTGGTTCACGTCTTTGAAAAATCTGTGAATACTCGTAATTGTCTAGAAACAACTATCTTCCTAGAAAAGCCCCTCATTGGTGTGCTCACACCAATATACCACTAGCATGCACCTTATACACAACTCCAAGGAAAGAAGAGTTATATTGGAGAAAAAGAGCCCACAACACACATGCAGCATCTTTTTTCCACATTCTTCTGTCCCCAGAGTTTGAGGTCTGATTCTGTCCTTGACTAGCTGTGTGTCTTGGGCAAGAACTTTCCCTAGGTTACACTTCTTCAGTCCTAAACTGAGGAGAGGGTTCATATCACTGGGCTGAAGACCTAGTAGCCTGTCTGGTACATGTTATAGACTATGAAAAT
This sequence comes from Zapus hudsonius, assembly GCA_004024765.1. Lineage (NCBI taxonomy): Eukaryota > Metazoa > Chordata > Mammalia > Rodentia > Dipodidae > Zapus > Zapus hudsonius. The sequence continues at coordinate 13,827 of PVHP010005942.1, forward strand.
CTGGTCACATATCATTATTATTACTGTTATTCTATTCTTTAATTGAATATATTTCTTTTTAATCTGCTCTTTAATGGCTAGATTGATTTCTCTTAGAATTCTTTTAAAAATAAATTTATTTATTGTTAATAAGTAGAAACACTGGATGAATAAGTGTTGTGTTGGCACCCCCATTTCCCTTCTCCCTGCCACCAATCCACTGAGGGTCCTCCTCAATGGGGATTTCTGTAAAGCTGCATAGGATGGAGGGCTATCTCATAGAATTCTTAAACCTGGTCAATGATAAAATTAATTTTTAATAAATATTTTATTTATTTCTTTGCAAGGAGAGAGAGAACCTAGGTTGTTAGACATTGCAGGCAAGCACCTTAACTGCTGAGCCATCTCTCCAACCTCTAAAATTAAGTTTTTAATGTCTAGTGTGTAAATTTATATCTATAGTTTTTGGAGACTGGCTGCTTATAGTTGGTTTCCATCACAATAAGGCTTCTTCAAATTAAAACTGGGTTTTCAAAGATTTCAGGGAATAAAGCATTCTAGAATGGATAAAGTGAAATTGACCATGCCCATTTCATCTCCTGATTCCTGACCATTGTTTGTTTGTTTGTTTGTTTGTTTGTTTGTTTGTTTGTTTGTTTGTTTGAGACAGGCTGTAACCCTAGCTGGCCTAGTACTCACTAGGTAGAACAGGACAGCTTCAAACTTGGAGCCATCTTCCTGCCTCTGCCTGAGTCCTTGGATTTCAGGCATGTGAAACCCTGCCCTAGCTGCTTGATTGCCTTTTGTTTTTGTTTTTGAGACAGGGTCTCACTTCTGTAGCCCAGACTAACTTTAAACTAGAGATTCTCCTGCCTCAGCATCCCAAGTGCTGGGATTACAACCTTGTACCACCAGATCTCACCCATGGTTTTGCTTTTTTTTTTTTTTTTAACAATGTAGGGACTCACACCACACTAGCCCTGTGAGGCTGACCTGGCACAGGGTGAGTCTTCAATTCACAGCAATCCTTCTACCTTTGCCTCCTGAGTCCTGGGATTAAAGGCATGCGCCACCACACCCAGCCTGTAACACACATTTTAAATGGGTGTTTTGTGAATATGAATAACCAGGGGCTGCCTGGCCAGTGGGGTCTATTCTGAGGAAAGCCACACAGGGAAGAGGATGTGTTCTCAGATCTTCTATCTGGATTTGGGCACCTTAGCTGCTTTAGTGGCCCACAGAGACTTTACTCACATATTTTGAAGTTAAGCAGAGTTGAGTGTCTCTTACTACTTGCCCAAAGCAGTGTTAGTCACATGCCACAATGAGTGGACACATGATATATAGAATAATGGTTGGTTTTCGTGTGCTTGGAAAAGGGTTTAGGAGGACAAAGCCACTTTTTTGCTCTCTCTCCTAACTTCTCCCCCCCCCCCCCAAGAAGCTGCAGAATTTTGACCCACTTCACATCCGCCTCTGGTTTTGAAATCTGCAGACTGACGGCTTGTTTGCTTGTTAGCATGAAAGGCTTGCTCTGGGCCTGCGCTTGCTTGTTAGTAAAGAACCAACAAGCATTGTGGTCCAAAGGTAATCACAGAAGGAAATCACTTCCAGATGCCAAGCCCCACTCCTGATGGCTAAAGCAGACTTGACAAATGCAGTGGACCAGGTATTCAATGGCTTTCACTCAGTCTTATTAGGGTTTGGAACACGCACATGTGTTCTTGTCCTCTTCTCTCTTCTCTCCCTCTTTCTCTTCCTCGACCACCCCTTACCTTGCCCAGCTCAGATCAACTTCAGTCAAGAAAGTAAGATAAAAGCTGGATATAACCCAGCCTCAATTGTCTTGTAAGTTTCTGAGCTTCTGTTTGATTGGGATCTATTTATTATATGATGACAGCTCCCTGCTAGGGCCGCAGCCACCAAAAACATAAGTAACTTTTTCTTCCAGATCCACACTCATGAACTCTCACAAAGCCCATCCAAGCCAAGTACAAATGTGAAGAACACTCTTCTCTGAACAGCTGGTAAAGTCGAGGTTAGAAGGATTATCCTATCTACAGAGCTGAGACAAAGGATCACTGTCCATACTCAGGTCAGACTGGGAATGGAAATGAGATCAGCTGAACAGAGCAGAATCCATACTGGGCAGGATATTTGGGATCCATGATGATAAGGGAGATGGTTTTCCAATCCCCACCTGCTAAGAGGTATCAGGGTTTCCCATAGGAAGTTTAGTAAAGGGAGGAATGAAAGAAGATAGAGAAATAGGGAGAAAGTAAGGCTTCGAGAAGAAACGGGCACAGTTTAGTTATCTAATCATAGTCCCAAGATCTGAGAAAGAAATGAATCAGGAAGACTTTCAACAGAGGAATTTATGATAGGCACATTGATTTTTCTCCCTTCCAAAAGTAAGTGCCATGAAATCCAATTTCATTTCCCTTCTGAGCTTAACTCCAGGAAGTACTGGAGTGGCAGTATCTTTTCCTTCATTAGCTAAAGAGTTTCCTTCACCAAACTCCTGTGGCCATGGTGAAGACAAGAGTCAGTGCGATAGGACCACAGGTAAGCAGATAAAGCACAATGAAACGTCTGTATTCAGTCATTAAAAAGGTGTTTAAAATATCCTTTATTTGGCCTTATGTGAAGTAAGTATACTTATCAAATTATTATTTTCCTTGTGGATAATTCATTATAGTTTAAACACAACATAAATGTATTTTTTCTCAGGCGAAATAGCATACAGCTATGCTCACATTCAGTCATTTATTCCCAGATGTTTATATCCACAGGGTCCAAGGACTCCATAAAACTCAGGATAATAGCACATTGAAAATATCTGCCCACAACCCATAAAAGAACGTGCATAGTAAAAGTGCTCCCACCAGCCAATCCTTTCTCCTGTACAAACCTTCCAATTGTTTCAAGGTAACTTTCCAAAGGCACAGTGGGGGTAGATGCCCCAAACTCTGTTTTTCTATCATTGCCACCTGAGTTAAAGAGTAAGCTGAAGAAATTAATGTATCCAACCCCCTTTGAAAGAATTTCCTTAAAATTAATCCAGAAAGAATGTAATTACTTTTTAATCATAAAGTAATATGCCCAAAATTGATGCCATATCTAAATAGTCAGATTTTTAACCCCCTGTTAGCATCTAAGCAACTGCTCTACCCCAGCTACTCAGTAAAGTTGAACAGTTTTCTATTTTTATTTATTTATTTATTTACTTATTTGTTTGAGAGAGAGAGAGAGAGAGAAAGAGAGAGAGAGAGAAATAGTTTAGGCAGGCCAGGGCCTGTTGCCACCGAAAACTCCAGGTGCATATGCCACTTAGTGTTTGACTGGTTTTATGTAGATACTGGGGAATTGAACCTGGACAAGTACACTTTGCAAGCAAGCACCTTTAACTCCCGAGCCACCTTCCCAGCCCCAGTTTTCTATTTTCCTATAGAAATGAGTTTTCAATATATAAATTATTTTATATCAGCCTTTCAAACAGCTACTCAAAAATAGCAAAAGTCTCTGGTGCATCCGCTTCTTGATTCCTGTGAGAAACAAGAGGTATCCAAAAACTGACCAATCCAGCAGCCGGTCAACAGTGTGTTTAGGCTTTAACTACCTCTGAGATAGAGATGTACAAAGAAGAAAACTCTAAAATGACAGCAAAGTGCTTGGAGTGATACAGATGAGAGGAAGGTATAATACATGATCATGTTCACAAGATGTCATGGCTATCCAGTTGAACAGGAACATGCTTAGGTTGGTAGGAAAGATGGGATGAAGCAGGAGACAGAAAGGAGTGTAAAGCAGTTGTGTGGTGGGAACCAAGAGAGCTTAGTCAGACTGATCCAGACGACCCATGGAGGAGAATATCCAGCCGATTGGGGATGGGGGAGGGGGGCATCGGGGATAACAACTCATTGTTTGCCCACTAAATAATGTAACTCATTATGGACAATAAATAAAAAAAATAAAAATGAAAAATGAAAAATAAAATACAGGATCCCTTGCCACAAGGACTAATACAGACAGCCCATGAAGGAGGATATACAACTGATCAGGGATGGGGAGGGGGGGAATTGGGGAAGTCGGGATAACAACGCATGGTTTGCCCACTAAATAATGTAACTCATTATGGACAATAAATATTAAAACAAAACAAAACAAAACAAAATCTGAGGGCAAGTTAGTCTTTTTATCTTAGCACTAAGTCATGAGACTTGGGCCTAGTTTCTTCATTTATAAAACTGAGACAATCACTCTAGTTTTGAATGGTTACTGAAGAGACCAGAGGATATAAGAGGCCCTGCAAGTTGTAAAGTGCCATGCACATCTGCCCTGACAGAGTGGGAGAAATTGCATAAAGAGTTAGACAGCTGATGAAATGAATGAAAACACCCTGAGACCAAGTCTCGCTTTTATTTATGCCTAACACATGCTTGAGTAATGATTTCCATCTTGTTCCCTTGTCTGTTAAACGGGGATTACAGTGCTTGTCTCGTGTGCTGGTTGCATGATCAAATGAGAGGCTATCCACAAGAGATTTGTAAAGTGTGAGGTGCTATTCAAACTCAAGGCTTTGTCACACTTTGGTGAAATATAACACATGTTCATTTATTCACATATTTACTCAACAAATATTCTTTCAGCATTAAACTATGCCAGGCTCTGTCAAGCTTTAGGAATATTGCTGTAAGATAGACCCAAAACCCTTTATTTACAAATTATTTGCACCTACCATACTTTTCTTTGCCATGCTGAAAAAGGCAAGAAAGTTTAGTATAGAGTAGATAAAAGTTAGAGATTTGTTTCGGATCGCAGCTATAAATCAAAGTTTGTTTGTTTGTTTGGTTTTCCATCCATAAGGCTGTGCAAGTACAGGTTCTTCATGCTTCAAGGAGTAAGTGCTTCTATTTGAAATCTGGGAGATTAATAAGACTGCTATGAGATGGGGAACTGAACAACTGGTCTGATGTATTCAATAGGCCAATGGTTTGAAGAAGAAAAGGGATCAAAGAGTAGTATAAAGACCATTCAGACATGGAGTGTTTTAATCCTCTTCTTGATTAAACAATGATTTCTAACAAATGTTTTAGGCCATAGAAATTCCAATATTCCCTGAATTTTGGGTGATACCCAAGAAATTTTTTAGGTATGTTAATAAAATATGATGTTATAAGCAATGGTCCGTATTACTTATCATATGTGAGAGTGATATGACCTAATATCTGATACTACTCTAAAGTTAAATATTAAAGTTAGTAGTAAATTATATAACAAAAGAACAAATTTGAAGTCTTCAACAAAGGCATGTATATGTAGACATAATCACAGTCTTATCTTAAAGAAAGCATCACTTAATTTTTTCTTTCCTCTGCTATGCAAAATAAGCCATAAATTTCTTTGAATGGGAAGCATATTTCCTAGTTACATGAATTCAATTTGGGGTGAAGAAAGAACATTGGAACATAGAATATAGTAAAGGAAGTTTCATACATATTTAGTTATAATAAATTACATTATATTAATGTATGCTATGCTTGAGCTAGGTGATCAAAGAGACCTGAGTCCTTAAGTCTTTGCACCTGCCTTTTGTGTGGTCTCAAGGTTGAGGTGGGGTAGAATGGGTAAAGGAAGTGAAACTGTCCATGAATGAATCAACTGATGTCTTCAGGTCTAAATCAGTAAGGAAAAGTTAGCTTTCTGAATAATGGCAGATTACTGTTATCCTGCTAATATCCATTGTTCAAGCCCCATGCACTTTTTATCGGGTGACATTTAGTAATTAGCCACATAGTCATACACTCTACTCCACCTAAGGCTTCTTGAAGGACTTGTCCATTTCTGTCTATAGGTGAAGCACCATGAACATAGACTTAATGACACAAGTTCAAAACCAATGCCAACAATGCAAACCTGATCATTTATGTGTGTGATATGAAAAAGCAGAGCTCCTTTTAAAACGCTTCTGTTTTCTATGGCTCTGGAAATCTGGAGATTCAAATGGTGAGTATAATAGGAACATCCTAGGCGCCATAACAGCCCCATAAATAACTCCTCAGCAGAGCAGCACGTCTCCCCCTGGACTTGAAGAGTTTTCTTTGAAGTCACAAGGCAGAAGTTTTGTACACACAGAAGAGGTATGCAACTTATTATTATCATTATTTGCCATTGCTTTGGAAGCTTTTTAAGTAATACTAGATTTATCACATTTTCTTATAGAAAATTTTAGTTTCATCTAGTGTTTCTTCTGAAGCCTGATTCAATAAACTGGTCTGTCTTTGTAGTTGATCTGCCACAGTAGTTCCCATATTTTTCTGCCAAGAAGTCCTTTCAGAATCCGATTAAATGGGTGACATGGCATTTATAGTTTTAGAGATTAGAACACCTGGAAGGAGGCCCAGAACTTCCCCGGTCTCTTGGGGAGCCTCTAGTACAGAGCAGGCTGGCCTTGTTGGACGGTTCCAGCAGGAGCAGCCTTTGGCTGGGATCCCTACTGAGGGCTACTTCACTGTGGGCAGGCCTCAGAGGTTACCTGCCTTAGTGTTGCATGTAGTAAACATTCGCAGTTCTTGATTTACTTATGCTAAGGCACATATAAATGTTTTACATTGTATTGCATGATGGAGGAGAATGACAGTTATTGATCCAGCAGAAAACCTCCATTTCTCTTTAAATTATACCCTTGCTTTCTGTCTGTCATCATTTTTTTTAAAAAAAGCATCCACTTGCTCATAAACATGCTACACATACGCATACCTTATTCTCTTTATTATCACAAGGCAAACTATGCTTATTTTGAAAAAGTACTAAACACAAGAATTTTTCTACTACCCAATATATCCAGTATTAATATTTGGTCACAGAGTATCCGTGTATATGTGTGTGTGTGTGTGTGTGTGTGTTGTACTTTTAAGTTAACAATGGTTTGTGTTTCTGCAAACATCTGCCCATTGTATTCAAAAATCATTTGAAATAAAATGATTTTTAAAAGATTAGTTTTTTGATATCTTTATTATTGATAATTAGATACATTGTATGAGCAAATCTTATGACGGTATCCCCATTTTCCTTCTCCCTGTCCCCAACCCACTGGGGGCCCTCTTTGCCTCAGTGGGCATACTGGAAAAGTCCATGGGGTAGGGAGTTATGATTAGCTCAAGAGGTAGCCTGGTTCCCCACCTTTGTGTGCTGTTGCTGAGAGGGGCAATGGTTCTGGATATTCTCCCCCACCATGGCTCTTACAATCTTTCTGCCCCCTCTTCTGCTCAGTTCCCTGAGTCATAGTGGATAAGTTATTAAGTCTGCTTTATTGTTGAGATCTTAAGTGTCTCTGGACTTCTGCTTTGGGTTGTGTTGGGTATCATTGGTGTCTGTCTCAATGACCTATCCTGGGTTATCTGACTTGCTGTGATGGTAGGTCTCTTGTTTATCACACCACTTTCTCATAGGTTTCATTTGGGACCTACATGATAGGCCCTGGACAGTTCATTTCCTGCTAGGATGTGGGCCATTATCCCGTGTCTTGCTGGTGGAGTTGGATTGACCATTGCTCTCTCATTGCAGCAAGGAAAATCAAGATTACACATACTAAGTCAGAAATCAATTGAAAAGGTATCTGGCAAAGGGGAAAGTTATAACATAAACTCCAGAAGTCAAGGCTGACCTTTGCAAGGGAGTCCTCAGAGAAAGATAGCTCTGAATTTATAGGTTAGCCAGGGACAAAGAACTGTTTTCAAAACAGCTAAAATGTTGGGACATTGCCTCTAGTTGTAACATGACATTGTGAATGTGTCTGAGATAGCTGCTGGTGAGGCAGTTGAGAGCCAAGAAAAGTAAGGCCAAATGTAAAATAAATCAGAGCCATCTCAACAGCTGAGGTGGGGAAAGGCAGAGCTGCCTAGGAGAGCCTAATATGAAGACCACCACCCACCTCGGGAGGAAGCCCTGCTGGCTCTAGGAGGCACTGATGGAGCAACAGACTTGCAGCCACACCCTGGATCTCTGGAGGGCAGTGGGCAGTGACTGCAAAGTTGTAGGGAAAACTATTTTTAGGTTAGATTACTATATCTAGTTAGATTTCAATCAAGTATAAGGGCAAAAGGAATCAGAAGTACACAAGAATTTGGAAATACCTAAGAATTTAATAAGTTACACATGCAGTAAGAATATGTTATGTGTGAAGTAACCTAGAAAAAATAACACAAAGAAATTAACCAAGAAAGGAATGTGGATACAAGAAGATGCAGCTTCTTGGCTTGATCCAGAAAGTTCTATAGAAGGATAAAGAAAATTAAAGGCATTCCTTTAGCTTGTGCTACATGGACCATTCAGCACTGAGGACAATGTTTTCTTCAAATCAGGTTCAAACATACTATTTATTTTTAGAAATATTTATATTTGTGTAAGAATAATTTTATTGAGGTTCACAAGGCTCTTAATGATTACAATGGCTTATATATAGATGATAGAAGACCAAACTATAGTTTAATAGTTATTACTATATAAATACTAATGTATTAAAGTAGCAGTTAAGTAGGACAGAATAGAAAAACTTAAGCTCAAAATTCTTCACATTTTCTGAGCAACGCCCAAATTTGACAGAAATAAAAACAGAACACACACATTTAAAAAAATTAAAATAACTATGATAAAAGAACTGGAAGCAGAAATTATTAGCAGCACAGGAAGGAAAGAATGTTGGGGGTAAAGGAAATTTTTTTTACATATCTTCCAATAACATGGTTTTAAAACTATGTGCATATATTACCTTTATAGTTATACATCTTGAATGTCTTTCCAGGTATAACCTAAATGTTGCCAACCCGTGGCCATAATTGAGATCACACTTATGCCCATATTGCAATGCTGGTTAGTCTTCATTTTTTCATCCAAGAACTTAACTTCCATGTAGTCACTCCCAGTGATTTCTTGGGACTCCCCACACACAATATCCTTCTTTCATGACAGTAACAAAATCTTTCCACTTTTCCACCATGGTCCTTTTATTGTCTTCTGTTTTTATTTTCAGAAGATGTACTCTTTGTTTTAAAAAGTTATTTGTTTTCTGTGAGGTGCCAGTGTCTGCCATGGCGTTCACCTTGTGGAGGTTAGAGAACAACCTTCAGGTATCTGTGTTCCACCCTTCTTTGAGTCAGGGTCTCTTGCTACGGAAAACATTACCTGGTCAGTGAGCTTCAGGTTCTCTTGGTTCTGCCTGGTTTTGCCTCCCATTTTCTTTGATGGATTCACTGGGATTTCGGATGCATGAGTCAGTATCTGGCCTTATGGGTGCGGGGAATTGAACCAGGGTCAGCAGGCTTTGCAACCAAGGGCCTTAAACTGCTGAGTTATCCCTGCCCCAGAAGGTGTTCTCTTGTTCTCTTGTAATAGCAGTCCTCATTTCTTTATCTTCACAATGTCTCAGATATTTCTTGCCTTCTACTCCAAACTTTCCAATCACAAGTCAATTTTCAATTTCGACAAGATAGAAGAGGTAGAGAAATAGGTTAAACAACACCTAGAGAAAACAGCCAAATACCCACAGAAGGTGTGAAAGTCTGTAGGACCGCATGGTTAGTCTCTTCAATGACCCTGTGGGAATCTGTGCTAGATTCTCTGGGGGGGGGGGACACATCCAGATGTTAGGGGCTCCCTAGGTTAGATCTTTCATGGGATAAAATTTGAAAGTATGGTAACAGAAAAAGGTAGTTATTATTGACTGAAAAAGCAAGTTCATTGTGATCTTGTTTAGCAAACTAGTGTACATGCACAGAGGAAGGATCTGGAATAATATGCATTGCTGCGTGTCAGTATTTATATTGGTAGTAGGAACATGATCATGTTTTAATTGTTGAAATGTGTTTGTCTTTATCTTCTAGCTTGCTACCATGTGTCCTGCTGGTGTAATAATAAAACGCTCTAAAATTCCCCCTAGGAAGTTATGTTGTGAACCTATTCTCTGTTTCCTTTGCTTTGATCTTGAATTCCCTCCTCCCCTATCAACATCTAACCCATAGTGAAAAATGCAGGGTCCTCTGATAGATTTCTTCTTCATCATCAGAAATATGGAGGCTATCTAGATGGTTAATTAATCCCAGCGAGACACATGATTGCGAGTCCCAAATTTACTTCTAAGTAGACTCTGCATGTGTACACCTTGTGGTTTTAATTTCTTAGTCTCACCATGTAAGATGTATGGATCTCTGAGGTCAAGACAGCAATTTACTTCTTAGATCATAACAATGTACCCAAATTAAGATGGAGTTGAGCACCTTGTGTGCTGTTGCTCTCAAATAGCTGATTGAAACCTTAAGGCATCCTCTGTCATAGAAAATAATACTAGTTAAGAAGGTATGTGAATTCAACAAAAGACCTCTATCACCTCACAATGGGAACTGCACATGTGCACCCACACTTGATTGTGACCCCTAACTATTTGCAACAACAGAGATGTAAAAAAACAAAATGCATTCTTTTTTTAAATATTTTATTTATTCATTTTCAAGGAGAGAGAGAGAGAGAGAGAGATAGAGAGAGAGAGAGAGAGAGAGAGAGAGAACCAGGGCCACCACCTTGTGGATCTGGCTTATGTGGGTCCTGGGGAACTGAACCTGGGGCCTTAGGCACTGGAGACAAGTGCCTTAACCACTGAGCCATCTCTCCAGCCCCAAAATGCATTCTTGAAGCAGCTCTTTCTCAGGTATTTGCAAATGATACAAAGAACAAGTGTAAGTCAAAGAGAATTCCACATGGGAGGAAAAAATAGGGAAAATAACACACACACAAAAAGAACCTGTAGCATCTTATGTTATCTATACAGTGTTTGCTTCTCTGGAGAATTGTGTAAGCAAAATCATTTACTTGAAAGCAGAAACCTACAGACAGTCCTGGGAAACTTGTTGGGTGGAGAGAGAGAGAGAGAGAGAGAGAGAGAGAGAGAGAGAGAGAGAGAGAGAGAGAGAGAGAGAGAGAATTCAAAATTTTGAGAAAATTTAGGCCCAAGTGAGGATGGGCATTATAGATGAGAAAGTGATAGAGAAAAGCCAGGTCTTCTGAAGCCTCTGTAATTGTGTATATGGTTCCAAAGAATGAAGACCTAGACAGATCAAACTCCTAGGTCCCCATGTAGCACCACCTGGTCGTGTCAGTCAGGCCCCTCCTTAGCACCTCTGCAGTGATGTGCAAGAAAGATTTGCCAAAACAGCTCATCACCAATGGGTCATAATCAGCAGCATCTCCATCTGTACCTCCATTCTCAACGTAAGTGGTCAAGTCTTGGAACTTTATAAGACAGAAATGCCTCTTGATGCTAATCTTCTGTTTTCCTCATCTTTCTCACAAGATAATCTCAGGGCATGAGAGCTCGAAGAGTCTTCATGGATTGTTATAAACTTATCTTGCAGAAGTCAGTGACAAAATCCAGACTTAACTTTGGCTGTTTTCAGAGGATTTGCAATGCATCACACATGCTTAGTGATCCCCTGAAGGTAGGATATGTTACAACATTGTTTTAGTCCCCTTCTCAGTAAAGGAAAATTAATCAAACATGAACCAAATTCTAAGAACATCCATCCATCCAAAATGACTCTTCCCTTAAAAATAGCCATAAACTCTGCCACAGTAATCTGTAATATCAAATACTTCAACATGTGAGCATCCTTAATCAACACAGAGGCCCTTGATTTCAGGCTGTCAGAATTAATTATATCTTCCTATGGACTCTCTCATAAGCATCTGGTTTATTGTTTATCTCCATGATAATGTTTTCATCATTATTTTAAAAGGTTTGTATTTCTTGTAGCTTTATATATTAAGTAGTTTTTTGCATGGCTGTCTCTTCCTATGAGTAATAAACTGCATTCATCTCTTATATCCAGCATAGAGAGGAATAAGTATATGGATTAAATCAGCAAATTAATTTACAATCACATCTTTTGGGTGGTTCTTCCCTTCCAAGAAGATAACCTATTGTACTCACCAAGGAATTTTGTTACTTAGAACTTCAGATCTCCAGTTTGGAACGAAATACTCCTTTTTAAAATTAATTAAATAATTAATTTTTGATACAGCATCTCATTTTGTAGTCTATTCTGGCCAGGAACTCATGGCAATCCTCCTGCTTCAACCTCCCAATTGCTGGAATTACAGTCATGAGTCACTTAAATCTGACTTTAAATGCTTCTAAAGCATCTAGTTGAGAGTTAGTAGAGATTTTTGTAACTACTTTCATAAAAAATAGAGTACATAATTAATCTATTAATTACTTAACTCGTCTGACGGTCTCTTCTATCCTGTAAATTATAAAATGTTTTATGAGCATGTGTTAAGTGCACAGATGAGTTTATTACATGCACTTATCTGCTTGCACATAGGCACCACCCTTTCTCGCCTTCTCCTGTCTCCTCCCTCCACTAGATCTCTTTCCCAGTCCTCAGTGGTCCATCTTCTACTGTCAGATAATAACTTCTTTTAGTTTCTGCACATGAGAGAAAATATGCAACACTTTTTTCCACGTCTGATATATTTCATTTATCAAGATTTCCTCCAGTCCTATCCATTCTTTTGGCAAAGATTTCATTCTTCGTTGGGGTTGAATTATGAATCCATAATACCTGTTCGACCTCAAGGAAGGGGTTTACGTTTCCATCCAAGTTTATTAATCTGTTGAATCATCTGTAGCCTCTCATAGCACTGCCATGAAGATGAATCCACATGCTTAGTACAATGTCCAGCACAGAGGATCCACTCAAAAGAATATCAGCTTCATTATTATTACTTATGTGTCTTCTTGTTACCAAGATAATTACTCTCAATATGCAGATGACAATTTTGTGTTGGGGGATGGAAGGAGAGGAAAACAACACATTTTCTCCTCAGCAAACTGGAGCTAATGTCATTCTTCTCTCTCCCTCACATCTAATAGTAATGTACAAACAACTTAATGGCAATGCTTCATAGAAAGAGGATGTTATTGATGTCTGGTACCTTTCTGGATTGTGGTGGAGTGGAAACACAGAGTGTGTATTCTAAAGGCCAGTGTTTGGCGTCATGTTGATGGAGTGGCTTCCCTCATTCCTCACCTATCTTACCAAGCTCTAAGACCTGCAAGCCCCCAGTATCTTCTAACCAACTATAGCCTGGCTAGTTTAAGAAAGGTTCTACCTGCAAAACTTCTGAAATATAATAGGTATAAAGAAAGCAGCAGAGGGCTGGAGAGATGGCTCAGCGGATAAGGCACTTGCTTCCAGTGCCTAAGGCCCTGGGTTCAATTTCCCAGTACACACATAAGCCAGATGCACAAGGCAGCAGCCCTGGGGCTCTCTCTCTCTCTCTCTCTCTCTCTCTCTCTGTCTCTCTCTCTGTCTCTCTCTCTCTCTTTCTCTCCTCTCTCTCTCTGCTTGAATAAAATATTTTTTTTTAAAAAAAGAAAGCAGCAGAGTATAACTGATAAGTAAACAATCAACAGTTTGGGATTTGACCAGAGCGGAAAGCCAGTCCACCAGTGTTTAATTTGATATCACAATTTTGGTGAGGCATGCAATCATTGTGCCTTGGGTAAAATAGACCACCAGGTTAGCAATTGCGCTCTCTGGATCCCTACAACTACTCAGAGATAGGGTCTATGGTTCCACAATCAAGGTTCATTCCTAACTTTTTATACACATGGAAGTAATCCCTTTTAAAAATTTCAAGACTCACCCAAGCAGCAAAATGCAAAGCCAAACTTAGGCAGCCTTTCTTAAATGTGTTACATCCTCCTAGGACCACCACTAAAAACTTCTAAATTTTAGCTAAGATCAAAAAGATATGCTCTAGCCTTTCCTAAAATCCTACATTTTGGCATGTCCTCCAATTGTCATACAATTAGAATTCTACCCAAAGATCATTAAAGCCCATTTACCTCATTAGCTAACAATCTTTCTGGTGGAAAAAGTTTAAAGACATTAAAAGTTCTTTGTCAAATGGATGAGCAGCAGTTGGAATTAAAAACAATCATATCCATATTTACATCAATGATTCTAATTAATAGACAAATCAATTGACTTCATTGTCATCCAACTTTATGCCTTTGCCTTTAAGTTTCAGACGTCCCTCTGAGCCACAGGTAATAATGGCTTGTTCCTATATTATAATTTTATCTACTGTCTTCTCTGAACAAGGCACTGGGGATATAGAGCAATCATGACAGACACTGGCCCTTGTATTTACAGAGCTTAAAGCCCAACAGGTTAGGATAGTTAAGCGCATTGTAAACTTTGCTCCATTTGTGTCTGGATTCTATATTGAAAACCTTTGCTGAACCCCTCTGATATCTAACATCATTTCTACACGAGACCCCTCCAAATATCCTAGAAGAGCTATGTCAGACTCTATGCATCTTTGAGTCACTACCAACCACCCCAATTTTAGAAGCTATTCCTGTGACTTAGTTTAGGTCACCTTAGTTTAGTTTAGTCACCTTGCTCTGACGTCTCTCTGCACATGTACTTCCATGGTCAACCTCTCAATGTGTAGAGGAAAAAGTGAGGCACGTTTCCACTGCAGTGAAGAAGAATAATGGCCCTTATGTAGGATCCCACCTTTCCATCAACATAAGCTAAGATAATAATGATTCTAGACTTGTGTTGAACTTGCATCAACTGCAAGCCTGTGCTCATTCCTGAAAGTATTTTCATACATTGGTGCAATTGTTTTGTACGTGGGTATAGAACTTTCATTTAGTTAAATGTTATAGTTTCCTTCATAGCTAACTATTCTGGCCTACTGTGATACTGTTATGCACTGGTTATATCCTTTCTTCAAATTTTATGTTTATTTTTGTATCACATTATTAACAAATGTGAGAACATGTCAGTGGTTTTCATCAGGTACTCTTTGCTGCTCATTTGTACTGTATAGTATTTTGTGTCAAAATCCAGCGTAATATTGCCTTACTGAAATTGTATATTTATATGCCCCTTTCCTCACTCCACTCTGAACTTCCTAAGGGCAATGGCATGCCTATCTTTGCATGTCTGGTACTAAGCCCAGATGACACACAGACTATACTAAAAGAAAAAAAACTTTTTTAAAAGGATGAATGAATGAGCCATTCAATCCATTATGCTACCCAGGCTACATTAGCTCCAAAGTTACCATACACAGACCCTTTCAATGATTAATTAAAATAAAAGTCTACAGCTATACCAACTCCCCTCCCTTCCATTTTAGGTAAAAGTTACTTTCTCTGTGTTCATAGTCTCTATATGTGTACTATTAAAGCTCACCAAGATTAGTAAAAGAAATGATATGTGTCAATGTGCTCAAAAAAGCGACAGAAAGTACTAATATGAGTTATAAGCATTTTCTCATTTTTAGCAGTCTTATCATAGAAGGCAATTAAATTTATTGACCTTGTAAGAGCTTGTGGTTTGTGGCTTCCATTTAGGGGGAGGAAGTAAGGCTTCTGAAAGAGTGGCAGGGAAAGGTTAAAGGCACAGAGCCTGGAGCCCAGTTAAGGGTAACCTTCACCTTGCTGTGGGAAGGCTCAGAGGGAAAGCCAGTGGCGGTGATCCAGGCCTTCTGTCCTGACTGGTCTTTGTGGGTTCTCTAAATTCTGTGTTGAATTGTCCAAATGAGATCTCCTGTAGATCTCCACTGTCCATTAAAGATTTGCTTCATGTAAATGAGGGTATTGCTTTTAGGAAAGAGTGAAAAGGAAAGCAGACAAATAAGCAGAGCCGCAAACTTTCCTTACCAACCTGTGTTGGCATGTGCAGGGTTTACTCAGTTAATACAGAATATTATTGTGAGACACCCACTGCCTGACACTCTTTGGAGGCATCTCTTTTTCTGTAGCTAGAAATCTCACAGCCTTTTGATATCATCTTACTGAAGACATAGGAAAAGCTATGTCCAAATAATAAATCATTCTTTGCTAACCTGGCATTGAGAGTTTGAAAGCTAGGTTTTATCTTGGCTGTAGAATATACTTTCCCGGGGCCTCAATTTCATTCTCCTTGACTTGCAAAGAGGATACTTGAGTTTGAGGACACTCGAGAAATGGAAAGGTGCCTTTGCCTGGCAGAAACATCTAGCCCTTGAGAGAACTCCAAGCTGAGGTCAATATCTCATCTGCCAAGTGGTCTAGTTTGTTTTTTGAGACCATCTTTTCTTTGTCACTGTATCCCCAGCACTGAACATAGGGCCTGCCACTTGCCATTCCAAGGGTCTTAAAGCACACACACACACACACACACACACACAATATATATATTAGTGTGTCATTCTAGACTAATAAAAATAGGTATTTATGATATCTTAGCCAGAGCTTTAAATAGTCAGTGTTAGTCAGCTATCTGTTTGTTACTTTAGCAAATCCCCAAGATAGTCAATTCACAAAGAGAAAATTGTATTTTTGCTAATTGTTTTGGAACTTCCAGTCCATGATCCATTCACTCTGTTGTTTAGGACACGTCATGGTGGAGCAAAGCAGGAACACAGGAGAGAGGGGGCTAAGAGAGAGGGAGCTAAGAGAGAGGGAGGGAGGGGGCTAATATAGAGAGAGGGAGGAAGAAACCCGGGTTTCACAATCCCCCCCCAAGGACATTCTTCAATGACATAAAACTCAGTAGCCCTAGCTATTAACGTTTCTACTGGTTCTCCATAGCTCCAGGCCGGGATCAAGCCTCCAAAATATGAGGCCCTCAGAAACGTTTAATATTAGGAGATAGCGATGCCTCTGAAAGCCATGGCAGAATAATCACAGCAGGAATATAACCCAGAGCCATTTGTTAGACAAAAGGACAGAAGCATCTAGCTCCTGCATTCCACCTTAGGGTGTTCTTGTCTTGACTAGCAATACTTAGAGAAAAATTACCTCCTACTCTGCTATTGTTCTATTCCGATGAACAGAGGTAACAGAGAAGCCTGAGTTCTCCAAATGGGACAACAGAGAAAGGAACTCAGAAATGGGGTGCCTGTGTGCCAGGATTAGAATGTTATTAGCAACAGGAATCTAATTCTGAAAGTCGTCCCTTTTGTGTTTCTGAGGAGGCTGGAGTTGTTGTTCCTATCCTTTGAATCAACTTTTAAAAAATAATTTATTTTATTAAGAGAGGGGGGACATGAATGGGAATGGTGGGCCATCACCTCTTGCCACTGCAAGGGAACTCCTGATGTCCATGCCATTGTGTGCTTCTGGCTTTCCTTGGGTACTGAAGAATCAAACCCTGGTTCACAGGGTTTGCCAGCAAGCACCTTCAACAGCTGAGCCATCTTTCCAGGCCTAAATCAACTTCTGGTTTCAGACATTACTCTAAAAAAAAGTCTATCCTTTTGGCATAAATGAGCAGGAAAAGCTTTCTCACCTCCCTGGAGAGGAAGAAGCAACCATTACAGTCACTTGCCCATAGTGCTGGAGCCTGCCTTGGGAGCCAGGGAATCGCCTCCGTTTCAAGAAGGCTGGAGCTTCCAAGAAAGCTTGGTAGATGACCCAAGGCCTTGATATCCCAGTTAGCTGGGCCCTGGCATGAAGGTCAGAGTCCTGGCATGCGCGTGGAGGGCTCACCGGTGGGAGTGGGATCGTCCTCTCAGCATCCAACATTGGCTCAGTAAATTTACAACAGGCAATGCTGAGTTTCTTTCGGAGAGTTATGAAAAGAAGGCTCCATCCACTGGAGTGCTACTTGAGTCGCCGGACGTCTAATGAGCCACATTTCCTGCCAGGTTTCCTCGGGAGATGGCGCCATAGCCCGCTCCTAAGTCAACCACCCGCAGCGCATCTTAGCGAGGAGCGGAGACGCCGGTCCGCTGCAGCCAGGACCCCTGCGCCCTGGCCCTCGCTCGTGCGCCACGACGCGTGGGGAGAAGCAACGTCGGAGTCTGGAGACGCCCTCACACTAGGGCTTCCTCCACCCAAAGCCACTCCCGCAGCGGTCACCAGGGCCTCCCCTGTGTTTGTGCAGAGGCAGATCTGAGTAACACCATGGAAAGGTTCAGGGTAAGGACGGGCTGGAGCCCCCCTCCCCACGACATCCCTTCTTCTTGGGGACTCTCTTCCACTCCAGATGGCCACCACCCTATAATACATAGTGTCCGGTGGCGATTCCTTAGGGGGTCTAAGTGGGCAGGGACTCAGTCCCGGAGGTCTGCGGGCTGCGGTCGGCAGAGGCTTCCATCCTCCTGGAGGGGTTGGGCGCGCGAGCCGGACGAGGACAGGTGCTGTGGCCACGCGCACTCCACCGCCCCCGGCCCGCGTTCAGCCCTGCACCCTGCGATCGGTCCCCGGGGGGCTGGACGCTTCGGGCCTCGGAAAAGGGGCTTGGAGCTTGCCGGCGACTTTCTGGAAATCCGGGAGGGGGCGATATTCACAAGCCCTTCCCCGAAAGAGACCTCAAATTGGGGGTGGGGTGGGGGGCTACGGATGGCGGATCTACCAGTATCCAGAGAGGGGGGAATGGAGCAGAAGTCTTTCCAGCATGGGGAAGGCTGACGGACTACAGTTTTGTTCATCCAGCCACTCTGGAAACCCCCTCTGCGCACTCCCCGGTGCCTTGGCTCTGGGCAGAAGGAGAGAACCGACCATCTATGGATGCACACAGCAGAAGCTTCGTTTTGATAATCTGCCCTGAACCGCTTCTTCTTTCCCACTGTTTGGCAGCAGACACAGAAGTGCTGGTATATGTGGACTTAAATTTGTGAAGTTCTTGGAGTCCTTGTTTCAACCCTGGGGAGTCTTTCTGAGAATGTGTTACCAGGCAATCCAACAATCTAGAGGCCCCACCAGGCACCGGACTTCCTCTTCTAGCAAAATTCAGATTAGGAAGCAACGCGAGGCCTCCTAAATTGTTAAAAATCATCTGATCGCCCTAAGAGTCTAAAGAGCCCCGTAGTTTATTTGTCTTTGAGACCATTATCATCCTTGAGCGCCTAATTATTTAATGACAGCCCTTGGGTATACAGTACAGGTTGTCTAGCATTCAAACACGTGTTTCTGCAGTAAACTATTACCAACCTACACCCAAGACTGCCATTTATTTCATTAAATCGAGCTCGTTTAAAAAGCTGGGTGTGGTGGCTCATGCTTAGGATCCCAACACTAGGGAGGCAAAGGTGGGAGTATTGCTGTGAGTTCAAGCATCCTGTCTGATCGACGTGAGTTCCAAACCACCCAAGACTATGTGATCTACATGGAGAGAGAGAGAGAGAGAGAGAGAGAGAGAGAGAGAGAGAGAGAGAGAGAGAGAGAGAGAGAGAGAGAGAGAACCTAAATTTAAAAATCTCATCACACATTTTTGAAGTTTTGGTTGTAAAGCATCATTTAACTATGAGTACACAATTTCCAGGAAGTCTAGTGTTGTCATCCTGATGGAGGAGAGCAAACCTGAAAACTTTTCAACCTTCCATAAAAAAAGAAGAGGACTTTATGGCTGGGGTGAGAAGGAACTGGTGAGCTAAGCCAATAGGGTAGCATGCCTTTACTATGTGCAAAAGCATTCAGACACATGGCGACCCTTTTGCAATAAAACTTTATTGATGATCGTTTGAAAGTTATAGCAACTCCAAGGTTATAAAACTTGTCATAAAATGCCAAGCAGTCATTAGTTTACCTGACCTCATTTCAATATAAACTTTTACAAAACATTTTATTTTGTTCCTTCCTAAAGTAGAGCAAAGAACTGGAGAAAGCTTAACACACTGGCCTTTTACTGAGGGCTCAAGATCTGCAACTTGACATGCTGACCTTCATATCTGCAAATAAATAATGAACTTCACATTCTCTTCTCTCCTGTAAATATGAAGGATGATAATGATAGCAATGTGAGGTTCAACTGTCCATTTATAATACAAGACCTGGGTTCACATTTGATTGAGAGTTGGTCCTCATTGAATGATATCTTTAAGAGCTCTTTTAGAACCCTTAAAGAGTATCAGCATTAGAAGTCTAAGAAGCAAATGGCCACATGTTGTTTGTCGCGCCCCCAAGCATGAATAGTTTAACAATCCAACTGGTATTTTCAGAAAGAGAGGCCAGATGAAAAATCAGCCACCTACCTACTTTCAGTCATGAGTTTGAAGGAAGACAAACTGCCCCGGGTTAAGATCAGCACTTAGAACTAAGGTGCAGAACAGAGCTCAAACTGATGTCCTAGGAAGTCTTTAGGAGATAAACTATACTAAGCTCTATGAAAAACATCATTGTTTATGGTTCAGTTAACTGTACATGTGGACTGAAGTTCAAGATCAGAGGACCTGTCACAGAACACCGATAACCTGTAGTCACTCCTCATTGCACAATAGTGTGCAACTAAGGTCCATGTACCTGGTTTTAGGGCCAAGGGATCTGTGAGCAAGTACAGATGGTAAGGTTGACCTTGTGTTAGATATGTGATAATGTCATCTAAAACATGTGCAAGGTCTGGATATACTTTGCACGGATTGTTTAAAATATAAGCTCCAAGATAGATCTAGACACATACGCATTTATGGTGGGCTAGGCAACTAAACAAAGAAAGCTAACTCCTTTATGACTTCATTGGAACTCATGTTAGTAATGTTATGCTTAGTTTCCTGGTGTGCCTTAAAATATTTGGGGGATTTCATGGATTCTTTTTCCCAGAAAAGAACAATTAAAATTCAAAATCTTATGTAAAATTATAGCTTTCTTCTACAAAATAGCATGTGTTCTCTCTCTCTCTCTCTCTCTCTCTCTCTCTCTCTCTCTCTCTCTCTCTCTCTCTCTCTGTGTGTGTGTGTGTGTGTGTGTGTGTGTGTGTGTGTGTGTCTGTTTGAGGTAGTTTCTCACAAAGTGATATAAAAATGGAGCTGTATAAGGAGAGACATATTAGGAGAAGTATTAGAACAAACTCTCCTGGTGTCCAGACCTCCCCCTAATTGGTAGGTATAGGTTGTGGTTCTTTGAGTTACTATTTTTTGTACTCCCAATTTCATAGGTACAAATGTTGCCTGGCATCAAAACAAAGATTGATTGCCCCACCCATTAAAGCTGACTTCCAGGAAGAGTAAGGGAGGTAGCCTATGACCCTTAGGCAGAAAGTGGTAACTAAGAGGCTGGGAGTGGCTCAGTAGTGGAATTCTTGCCTAGTACGGTGATACCCTGGGTTGGATCCTTAGCACTGAATAAAGGTGGGGATTCTAATTTCAGTCCTTTGATCTTGAGACATTTCTGAACAGCTCTTACAGTGGGCTAACTTCAGGGATAAGTTGACAAAATGTCCTTGTGATGGAGATGATTAAACTTATTTACCAAGATCCATGTGAGTACATAAACGTTTTAGCAATACATGTTTTATGAATAGCAGTGATTAATTTATATTGTTTTTATCCCTCTGCTATGAATCTCATCATCCATCTTGATTTTCTGAGATTCCTGGAGAGGATTATGTAAGGGAGAAATTGACTTTATTCTAGTTTGTGACAGAAATAAGGTTTTCCTCCTTCAACACCCTCAGAATAACAACTGTTCTTTACCCAAGAAAGGCCATCTATACCTCCATATTATCTTTCACTTCTGGAACATTAATAGATCACAAATAACCTCCATTCAACTCGACCTCAGCATTATCTTTTACAGGGAGGCTTGATAGTCAAAGAAGCATGAATTTGAATTCAGTTTCTGAACTTCTTTTACTGGATCCTAGAGAAGGTATAGAAAAATACATTGGCAGATTTCTAAAGTTCTCTTCATCTTTCAAATGATTGGAAAGTCTGATGCACGAATGCACTTCATTTGCTTGTGTTCTTCTCTGTTCAAAAACATTAGAAAATATTCAGAGGATACTATGGGCTTCTTCAAATTTCATCCATATTGATTTTCCTGGGTGATCTAGTTAATTAGGACTTAACCACAAAATGTCTCCAGGATGCCTTATAAATACATTTGTTTGTAGAGCTTTGGACAGCTGTGTGATAGAGTTATGAAATTTCCAATTATGTTTTAGGTTCTGGTGACATGTACAGACTGAATAACTTTGCCCTCATCATTTTATTGACACAAGAATCTTTCTCATAGGAAGAAAAAAATGCCGCTTTTATGTAGTGTCATCCAAGTGTATGTTACTCATTCCTTCTACAGAATTCAATGTATATTTTACCCCAAGGGTATATTTTCCTCAACGAGACTAATTTGCTGTAATAGAAATAATGACGTCTCCTGTGCACCTAATACCTTTATCCCCCCAAACCCTCATGTGCCTTTGCAGCTCTATGATGAAACAGAATGATCATATACATGTTATGGCTAGAAGCTATGGCTCATCTTACTACATGTCTACAAGGCTAACCCTGTGTTTTCTGTTTGTCTTTTTTTTTGGGGGGGGGTCTGCTTTGTCATGGAAGAAACATCAGGACTTAAGAAAATATTGTTAAATACTATAGACAAGTCTTATTGCAAAAGAAAACTAAAGCACTTTTTGACGAGCTTTGAATCTAAGGAAGAAATCAAGGGAGACTATTTTGGAAAGTCACAATCATTTGTTAATGTAGCGCTGCATTTCCAGCACATAACTTTAATAATGTGTCTGTCTATGATACATTCTCCTCTGGGGAAAAACTATGGATGGACACATATGTTTTGTTCTACAACAAAAACTCGAGAAAGTGACAGAGAAAATGTACCTATTGACATCAACTCCCCTTTGAAGACTTCATTTTATTTCAGAGTTGAAGAAATGTGTAGAATTGATTTTGAACAATAAAACTCCTTGGTCTTAGTATCAAAATGATCTGGGAAGCCTGTAAACATCTGCAGCGTGTTTCTGTCTTGGTTTGAGTTGGCCTTTTTGTTATCTATAAGCTAAGTGGCTTTCTTTAAGTTTTACCTAGCAAGTATTGGCTGGAATCTGCCGGTGTGAAACACTCAAATTGCAATTACAGTATTTCTTTCCCCTTTAAAAATAGCAGTGGCAATGGTAGTGAGGATGGCAGTGCTGGCTGCTGGAAGGCCCGGCTGGGAGGCTTGTAAATGTACCATGCATTATACAGCCGGGAAGCTAGGGTGATTTAACCCCTCGAAAAGAATCTTGAGTTTTCTACTTCCTGACGTTCAAGGGTTTAAGATTTTAGCTTTCAAGTGGCATTATGAAGGTCTCTTACATTGAGTAATGGGATCATTATTTGTACCCCTAGTGAAAAGGGTGTCTCTAAGAACAGAACCATGTGTATGGGGCAGAAGGCAATTCCCAAGGAATTGGATAGAAATCGCTCTGGCAATAAAAAAACGGCTAAGGGAATTTGTGTTGTCAGCTCGCCAGAACATCAGATTCACACCTCTGGTCCTGCAAAAAGGTGCTAGTGGGCTTAAAAAAAACTGCCCTGTAGCCATGACCTTGGCTTTCTATCGTTCTAAACAGTGGCCCATTTTCAGCCACTGTCTGCCTGGCATATTGATCCTACAGGAAATAGAGCCAGTCTTCTTTCTCTAGTGGTCTGTGTCTACCAGGGAGTCTAGGTAGATTGGCATCGATGGTACAGTGGCATCATATACACAATATTTTAGCCCAGCATTTCTGGTGCTAACCTCCAATTCTTGCAATAATCCTCCTTCTCCCCCTGCAGCCATTAAACTTACAGTAACAGAACCCAAACAGTAACACCTTAATATGTAAAACCACTTGTAAGACAGCTGAAAAAAAAAACCCAGAATAAAACATAGAATTGTAAGAATCATTTGTGTTGTCTATAATTGCTTTATTTTTCAACACTCTCTTAAGAAATTTATTGACTTTTGTCTACTATGTGACTAAATTGTACCATTTAAAACTGTAAGTAGCTTTCAGACATGCAAATTCGTTCACTGTATAAATAACCTTTTTAAAATGAGTTTTGCATCTGTGCAAAGGACAAGATCAACATCACTTGCATGCTTTTTCACTAAAGAAAGAATTGGGACTAATTGAGCTTGGGGAGAGGCCCTAAGTTCAACCCCCTAGTGCCAGAAAAAGAAAAGATGTGAGATAATTTATACTGATTTCACTGTTTTATTGATGAAAGTGAATTACTTAATGGCAAGTCCTCTCTCTCTCTCTCTCTTTCTCTCTCCCCACTTGAAGACAATTGTACCTGATGTAAAAATTCGTATCAAAAGATATTACAGTTTTATGTTTCTTGGTTTATTAAAAAGTTAACTGTCAATGAGGTGTTCTATGTATTTCATTGTTACATTTCCTTAAGCTTCTGTGTTTTTGTTGAATCCACATACTGCATCCTTCAGCAATTTTCTCTCCAGGTATGGTGGTGTGGAGGTGAGCACAGGGTGGGTTTCCGCTGACTGTTCTGGAGTCTGAAGGCCAGCTCTTTCCCAGGTCGCTGTGTGGGTAGAATTCCTAGGCGCTGGCAGGAGGGAGACCAGAGGGTCCCAGCTGGACTTGGTAAAGACAATCTCTTGGGACAATCTTCAGACTGATTAAGTCTGTCCATTTTCCACAGAGGACCAAGCCCAACTGGCAAGTACCCCCCACACACACAGCTGCAGGACGGGCCCACTCTAGCCCACGGGTTGCTTCTGGACCGGGTTGCTTTTGGACCGCATAGCTCGTGTGAGTCAAATGCTGGTGGTGTCATCCGACCTTAGATGAAAGTTTCTATCTGAAGCTGAAAATAACAGTGTGGAATTTTACAGGATAGGTGCTCAGGTCGGCTGGGAAGTGTATTCAGCAAGGTTTCCTTCAGGTGCTGACAGAACGAATTCTGTGCCATTCACCGCTTAAAACGATCTTCCCAAGCCAGGAAAGATGACTCTGGAGACTTCTACTTGCGTCTCTTGGTAGCCATCTTTCTCAAGGGTCAATAAAGTAATCAAAGAAGTAGCTTATTTCTCTGTTGTACTCAGGAAAATATAAGGAGCAAGGACTTGAAATGGACTCCAGGTACACAGGGAGGGATGGAAAACGCTCTTGTAGCTGGCACTCAGCAGAGCGAACACAGCTAACTACCACGCACAGGGGAGCTTCCGGGCCACTTGGGCTCATCTGTGTTAATTATGAGTTCTAATTTATAGCTTCTCGGCACCTCCTGACTTTGTTCCCACCATAGTGGTCTTTAAAAGAAATGCACCAGAACAAATCTGCAGAAAAGCAAAGGTGGATTTTTGTGTGTGTGCTTGGGATGACATGCTGAGATCACTCCAGAAACCATGTAGTGTGGATGCGTCCAGGCAGGGGAGAGACAGATTGCGCCGAAGATCCGGGGTTCTTCCCCGCCCTGCCGGGCCCAGCTTTTGCAGGCAGGGAGGCCCTGTGCCCCTCTGAGGTTCCAGATGGACTTCTCCACACCGCGGTAGCACAGGCCTGGAGGGGACCCAAAGCTAGCCCTGGAGTCTGAGCCCGGTCCCACCCTCTCCTGTCATTGGGGACTTTCCACTGGTGTCTGTGGCCCAAGCTAGGAGTATTAAGATGCAGGTTTTCTTGGGCTGCCTCCGAAATTTGCAACTTGGTGGTGCTGGGCGGGGTTGAGGGAGCACGTCATTTGTAAGACTTAGAGAGGAACTGGAGAGTGCTCACATCCCTAGCAGACACCTGCGGTTGGGGGGTTTTCTTTGCACCAAGGTGCTCCTGCAGAGTGGGGGCGCGGCGGGCTTCTCACACACTCCAGCTTGATGACTGGTGTGATTTCGTCCGAGTATCTTAGAAGCTTTTGTTTAATCTACATCTGTGCTTTATCTCCTGTAAAATGCGGGTGATAGAAATGCCTCCTTTGTAAAGTAGCTGCGTTTGATTTTTGTGGGCTCTCACCAGATATGGGGATGAGTGGGCAAAGAAAGGGCCCATCACTTTCCCCACCTTCTCATAACAAATCCTTTTGCACACTCTTTGGCTTAATCGCCTTACTGCAAGTCCAACAACGCAAAAGGTCATTGCCCTACGTGATCCCAGGGGACTGAGAAAGAAACAGCAAAGTTGGGCGTGGAGGATGGACTTTCGGGGAATCGTAAAAAGACTGACGCTCGAGTTTGCCTTAGTGTGTGATGGAGCATGGGAGTGCGATGTGGAATTCAGAGTAAAATTGAAATTATAGGGGAACCTGACCGGGAAACTGAAAATTTAGGGCTATGGAAAGTTCTTGGGATTTGCAAACACGCTTCTAAGCTTGGTGCGAGAGGGACCGATCTGGAACCTGTAGGTGGCGCTGTGACGAGGTGCGGCGACCTGCAGAATGCAGGCTCTGGGCTCTGAGTTTGCGAGACCCTTTCCGAGACTCCCACTCAAGTCCTCTACCCCCAACCCCTACTTCCTCTATTCCGGGAAATCGCAGGAACATGGCTGCACGAATTCCCGCACTCGTGTTTAATGCAGGACTGCAGGATGATTGAGTGAACCCAAAGAATGCGGCAGGTTAGAAAAGTGCCACCACCTTGCAGGGCTGCGACTCAACTGCGAGGTGCAAGGACTCCAGAGCAGCACCGAACGGGGTGGGGAGGCTGCCAGGGGCGTCTTGTCCCCGACAGTTGGAGAGAGAGATACAGTGATCTATTCCCGACTCGCTGCACCACCGAAAACGCTAGCGCCTGTCATGACTACTGAGCCCCACCTAGGGCCATAAAAGGGTTCTAGCGAGAGATGTCCCCTCTGTCCATTGTCATGTACATCGGAAGGTCGGGCCTAGAGGATGGCCGTCAGGGTTCTGACCAGAGGCAGTGCGCTGCGGGAGACCAAGCAGCCTGTTGGCAACTCTGATCTTTCAATAAAGCTGCCTGGACACAGCCTGACCACAGTAGATCCCTCTCCCCCAGAGTGGGAATTCGTTAGTGTTCCAGTCTGGAAACCAGGACTTAAAGGCGCGGCCTCGGTCTCCTTTATCATCTTTCCCAGACAGCTTTAGGGCTGCCTCGCTGCCCTGGCACACACGCTGTGCTTCGGAACCCTTGGGCACTGCTCCTTCTCTCCTGGGCGCCCCAGCTCAAGGCTGAAGAGTGATGGTGGACGTGTGCTTGTCCTTTAGCCACCCCATCTCGACTGAAGCTACAACCTTTGCAAGGCCAAGTCCCCACCCTAAGGCTGGAGGGTCAGGCCGGCCTTTTGTCACTACTCCCAGTCTCTGTAGCTCGGGTCTGCTCCTTACTGGCACTGGCTGTCCTGCAGCCGCAAATTTTGCCTCTTGCACAAAAATATATTCCCTTTCATTTGAGGATGTAATAAACAAACGTAACCATATCACACGGGGCTCAGAGCCGTCCTTCTGAAAGCAATTCCACTGTTGAAAACTGAAAAATGGGTGTAATTTGTGTTCAGAAAGTGATGTTAGGGTCACGGCAATTTCCCGAGCCGTTATTTATTTTTACTCTAAAGTCTTTAGGGAAGATTTGCTTATATACTCGGAAACTGTCCAATGCAAGAAAACCAGCCATCCCGTTTGCCTTGGACGCAGGACGGGGAGGGGGCTGGACGTGGAGAACAATTACTGAATGACGCTAATGTGGGGAAACTGAAAAGAAATGTCGATTGTTTTTATTGTAATAGAAGGAGTGAGCAAACAGAAAAACCAACCCCGGGTGATCGGAAACAGGCAGGCGGAGAATTAAAAGCGGGTTTCAGGCCTCCACAGGCCCCTCCCTCCGCTGGCCTTGGAAGGAGAAAACCGGGGACCAGCGCTCGCAGCCTGCGGGTCCGACCCCAGAGCCCTGGGCACTCGCGACCCGCCGCCGTCCGTGCCCAGCGCGCCGCGAGGACTTCGGAGCTCAAGTCACCCGGCCCGCGGCGGCCCAAGCTACCCAGCGCGGAGGTGGGAAGGCTCTCCAACCGGAGGTTCGTGTCGGAGGGCTGAGCGGCCTCGGGCGACTCACCAAGCATCTTCGGGGTTCGCCAGGCTCCTACCCCAGGCCTCGGAGGCTTCTCGCCGCGTCCGCGCATCTGCAGCGTCGCCAAGTCCAGGCCTGAAGGTCAGTGTGTGCGCGCCTCCCGCACGCTACCCCGGGGCCTGGCTGAGGCTGCGACCCCCGAGGGCTGGTGATCTCCCTTCTTAGTCCTCAAGGGTGGTTTCCGTTATCCGCCGCCACCTCTCCACGCGCAGTCTGGGTCGGACACTCTTTGACCTTGACCTTGGGCGCGGGGCAGGGGTGCGCTTCCGGCTGCCAGTTGCCCTGGCATTTGCTGGAAAACGCAGTGGGCTAGGAGCCGGCCTTTGGAGGAGCCTGGGGTCTTTTGCTCGCCTAGCATTTCCCTTCACATAAACTGGAAGAACCCACTCTACCCCCGAAAATCCCAGAGCTTGGACTCCGGATGCCGGCTGCGCCTTGAAACTCTCAGAGAGCACAGGCGGACACGGTCACCTGGGACTTGATCTGGCTCCTCTTGGTTTCTAGCAGCGGGGGACTCAGTGACATTTGCTAAAATTCTTCTTCTACCAGCTGAGCACATCCCAACTGACACTGAGAACTGAGAGCCTCCTTTTACACACACACACACACACACACACACACACACACACACACACACACACTCACACACACACACCTCCCTTTCGCCCTACACTCCCATTCAGGTTGGGGGTCAAGGGCGGTCTCTCCGAAACTCACAGAGGCCGAAGTGCCCCCTTCGGACCTTGGCAGAGGTCAGGTGCCTTTGGCGGGGCCACTCAAGGGCGGCCTTGGGAAGAAGAGTAAATTCCAGTTTCCACGCATCTCCTCAGACTCTGCTAGCATTGGCAGAGACAAGGAGCGCCACAGGTGACATTCAGGGACTCTGTGACCGCTGACAGATTTATGGAGAAGTTACAGGCATCTGGCCTGGGTCTACAAGGACACAACGGAGTCCAGCAGAGGGGTAGCTCTAAGCTGCCCAGCAGGCACGCAGAGCTCTAGCCGCCCCTTCACTTCTGGGCCTGGCTTCCTGCAGGCGGGAGTGTATAACAGAGACAGCCCAAAGCTTTCCCCCACCCTGTGTAACCTCCTTCTTCACACCCTCTGGCCCTCCAGCTTCCAGTCTTCTACTGAGTAAATATTTACCCAAAGAAGAGGTCACCCCCAAGGAGGCCTTATAGCCTAGGAAAAGGCGTTAGTTCGGCTTCTCCCTGGCCTTAGACAGCTGCAGGCCTTACTGGTTATGTTTTGGTTGTGGTCTTAAATGTCTCCTTTGCGTTGAAATTCTTCCGATTTCTGTATGATCTCCTGAATTCAGAGCAGCAGTAACCAGGGACACTGACCCTGGGTGAACCGCGTTCTTTCCTGAAGTCCTGCTTCTCTATATCCACTGTGGCTCACTAGACCTTAACTCTCTTCTGTGCAGATTTTCCTTCCTCCCCCATTCTTTCCTCAAGATCAGGAATCTCTTTCCAGGGCTCAGAGGGTCCATCCCTAGCCATGTCACCTCTCCATGGTGGAGGGGGGACTGCGGCCTCAGCACCAGCCCTTTCCTCCAGATGCCCTGGCTCTCCTCTGTTCCTGCATCTTGGGCTCCTTAAAGTCCTCCAAGCAGCAGGCTTCGGCTTGCAATACATGCTTAGTGGCCCAAAGGGCCCGAGATTGATTCTTCAGGTGCTGGAACTAGTGTGAAGTGGGCCTGAGAGATGCCAAGGCAGAAGGCTATGCCCAGTGAGACCAACAACCAAGTCCAGCAGGTGGAAATCTACAGATGGCAGTGGACTTGTGCCAGAGGAGGGAGATGTGTGGCAGTCGAAGGAGTTAGCATTAGACAAGAGAATGCTGTGCATTAAGTCCACATAGTCAGGGTGCTAAACCACAAGGGTCTCTGAATAGCCAAGTCTGTTATACTCTCTGTAGGACATCAGGTCTTGCCAGCACATAGGCTGAACAACTGTGTACACACACACATCAGCCCAGAAGGTTGTGAACAGCTCTCTGGGCACACTAAAGTAGGGCAAAAAGTCTGCTTGTGTAGGCAGGGTGGGGGACAGAGGTTGCTCATCAAGCTAAAAGAGCAAAGGCATTTCTCTGGGCATGTCTCTGCGAAGTTCTAATCTCTGCTAAATTAGTCTAAAGTCTCAAGTAATTGACACTATAGCTCTCAGGAGATGCTACCTCTGAAATCTTGGCTTCCCAAAGGCCCTCCTTGTTGTAAAGTGTCAGGTTGTGCCACACAACAGGTAATGCGGATGAGACCAGGGTTACAAAAAAAAAATCACAAGTCAAACTTCTAGGCTTTAAACATTTGAAATCAACAAACAAAACAGTACAAATTTGAATATTTCTAGTTGTGAAATTTCTCAAGATCCCTGGTTATGATGAAGCAAAGGTGATTGAATTTGTCTTTATCTTTCAAATCCTTCACACCCTAAGTAAGTTTGAATTTAGAGCATCTCCCCACCATAGAAGCAGGGGTCTGGATAACACTGTACATTTCCAGAAACACTGCTGATTCTTAATTGTCCCCCCTTCCCGTTCTTGTCACCAGTGATCTGGTTCCAACGAATTTACTTTGTTCACATTCTCTGTAACCTTCAGATGTAAATTTGTCCACCCCAAATCATACTGTGCACTTGAGATTTAGAGTGAAAGTGAAAATTTCGAAGTAGGCAAAACCGCCGGACCTTTGATAGCTAAATTGAAGTCGGAGAATTAGATATGCACATATACAATCTCAGTGTCCACCTTCTTGAGACTTTCGGATTAAAAACAAGAAAACCTTTCCTGGTAACACTGGTGACAACTCAGAGAACTCTTGGCACGGGCCCTGGCTGAGTGAGGCAGGGAGTTCTGCCTCCAGCCCTGCAAACCAGCCATCAGTTTGACAGTCAATTTTGCGCTCGCTTTAGCAGCCTGGAATCGCACGTCGCGGGGTCTTGGGAAGCTGAGGGTTAGCCGGAGCTCAGGGACTAACTTTGGATGTTTGAAGCTCCCAGTCAGTGAGGCCTCCTGGCCCAGCCTCCCAGCAACCCGCCGGTCTCTCCTATGGGCCTCATTTCTCTTACCTGGGCTCTGGCCACCTGGAGTGGGTTGAAGAGAGGCAGAATCGGTGGGTGACAGTTTTCTACCAGACAGTCCCCTTTTGCTAGCATGACAAGTAAGTAATTTTAAGACACCTTCAACATTGTCCCCTCCCCCTCCAGCTCCTTAACAGCAGGGGGACACCCCTTTCCCACCTAGAGTCAACCTCAGCTTGGAGGGGGGCTCCTGCATCCCTTACCCTCCTGGAGTCTCCCTCATTCAGACTAAACTCTTTCTTTCGCTTATTCAGCATTTTGGCCAGCCCGATTTTGCCGCGTTTTGTGCCACCTCTGGGAAGATGTCAAACACTCATTGTATTTAGTCACCCAGGTGCGGAGCCAGCCCGAGGAAAGACAGCGGAAGGAGTTTCCCCGGACTGCGCTATCACTCACCGCCACGAACCAATCACTGCTCAGCTCGCCCCTCGGGTCCGCCTCTTTTGGGGGTGTGTCCCCAGTGAGTGATAGACGGAGCCGCCCGGCCCAGCTCGGCCCAGCCCACGTTGCTGCTTAGCTTGAAATGCAGATCTCAAGCCTCTTTCATCAGGGCACAGACTTCCTTTTACTCCTTCCTTTTGCGCTCTCGCCTCCTCCTCGCGGGGAGAAGCCGAGGAGGCACCCGCAGCCGGGATCGGCGACAGGCCGGGCCGGGGACACCGTAAGAAAAGTTTGCGCGCGGGAGTGCGGAGCTGGGGCCCCGTGGCGGTACTGCTCGGAGCAATGGGTGAGTGGTGGCGGGGGAAGCGGTGGGGACCGCGCGGGGCGGGCGGGCGGGCGCCGAGGGTGGGAGGGCCGGAGGGAGGGGGCGCTCCCCGTCCGCCGTGACTTTGCCTGGGGTCCTACAAGATGTGGGGACACGCTCTTTACTTACTGAGTTGTTCTTGATGACATTTCCCAAGTTTTAAGTGAAGCGAGAGGAGGCGTCCGCGCGCCCCAGGGCGGATCCAAGTTTTGTTTCACACTTGTTCACTTGAGCAAACAAAACCAAAACCCTTCCCCAGCTTTCCCTAGACTTTGTCAAACCTCGGGGGTGTCCGGGGATGGGGTGATGGAGGGGTGCAGCGGCCTAAGCCCGCAAGGAGGGGCGCGTTCTGGCGTCAACACCCATCTATCTCCCCGCAGGGCTTTGGGAACTCTGCAATAGTCAAAGCGGCCTTCCAGGCGTCTCTGCACTTGTCTGCAGCTTGGCGGGGATGAGGGATGAGGTTTGGTCGCAGCCCTTTTGGGGTCGTGCGTCGTCGTTCTGGGACCCTACGGTTTCAGGACAGTCCCAGCGTCTAGGGGCGGGTGCCTTGGCCCGGCCCCCAGGACGCTCGCGCTGGCCGAGTGGCCGGCGACGGTCCCCAGCAGCGGGTGCGCGTCTTGGCGCGCTGTGTGTTCCTTTTGCAGAGCCGGCCTTCGGGGAGGTGAACCAGCTGGGAGGAGTGTTCGTGAACGGAAGGCCGCTGCCCAACGCCATCCGGCTTCGCATCGTGGAACTAGCCCAACTGGGCATCCGACCTTGTGACATCAGCCGCCAGCTACGGGTCTCGCACGGCTGCGTCAGCAAGATCCTGGCAAGATACAATGAAACGGGCTCGATCTTACCCGGAGCCATCGGGGGCAGCAAGCCCCGGGTCACCACCCCGACCGTGGTGAAACACATCCGGACCTACAAGCAGAGGGACCCGGGCATCTTCGCCTGGGAGATCCGAGACCGCCTGCTGGCGGACGGCGTGTGCGACAAGTACAACGTGCCCTCGGTGAGTTCCATCAGCCGCATTCTGCGCAACAAGATTGGCAACTTGGCTCAGCAAGGTCACTACGACTCGTACAAGCAGCACCAGCCGGCGCCGCAGCCCGCGCTGCCCTACAACCATATCTACTCCTACCCCAGTCCCATCACGGCCGCAGCTGCCAAGGTGCCCACGCCACCTGGGGTGCCTGCCATCCCGGGCTCGGTGGCCATGCCGCGCACTTGGCCTTCTTCGCACTCGGTTACCGACATCCTGGGCATCCGCTCCATCACCGACCAAGGTAAGGGCTCACGGTCCTGCGGAGGATGTGCTGAGCGGGTTGGGTCTATCTCCCCGGTGACCTGAGGCTCTTTCTTTTGGAAACAGAAGGAGTCCTCCCAGGGGGTGTTCTGATCTCATTAACTTGAAACCCCTGCCCCTTGTTTCCTTGCCACACACAGTCTCCAGCCTCATCTCAAACTACCAGACCCATAACATCCCCCATCCCCAACACATGGTTCGCATTTTCCACCCTCCCCCGCCTCCCTCTCGCGCGTAGCCGCCGCAGCCCGCTCGCTCGCTTGGAGAGCTCGGCCCGCCCGGCGGACTTGGGGCGCAGCCCTGGAGGCCAGAGCCGGTTTGGGCTTGCCGACTGCAGATGCCAGGGCCGGTAACTTGCCGGGTGTCCCACGTGCAGTGGAAATTGTAGTATTTTTCTCGGATTCTGGCAGTCAGGCCAAATTTGCTCAGGCAGGAAGTTCAAATGTCACCTAATTGGTTTCATTCTTATGCCTCACTTCATTTTCCTCGGAAAAGGAGGCCCCGGTTACTACCAGTAACCCGCATATACAGCTCATTCATTTTGTCGTGTCTGTCTCTTCCTCTCCTTCCCTGATCCTAACTACCTTCATTGCAATGACAGAGGTAAACCACATAGTAATTTCCACGTTATCCTCTCTACCGGAGCCCCCAGAACCCGCCGCTTTCTTTAGGACCCCCCCCTGTGCCCGGGGAACACGAGTGGACAGATAATCTAGTTCCTGCACGTTTTCATTGGCGCCTCTGTCACCTCTCTGTTCTTTTCCCTTTCTCATCCGGAACTTTGTCGTGTCCGTGTCCCAGAGTGTTTTCTTTGGGCTCAGAAGGATTCCGGGGCACGCCTCCCTTTCTGGCTTCCCCAGGAGGCTGGAGTTTATTTTCTTTTACTGTGCTGTTAAAAAATAAATTTAAAAAGGCATTAGCTTCTTTCTTGGTACATAGAGAGAGGAAAGTCAAAATGCTCTAAGACGTGGAATTTAAATCAAGGGAAGATAAAGAGCCCGCTGTCTTGATTTCTCAGTGTAGATTTAAAGAAGTTCAGGGGAAAAATTAAATAGGAAAGGGGGAAATAGTTTCTTTAATTATTTCCTGCTTTTTGCAGTTACCACCACATTGGCAAAATTACCTTTTAAAGCAATTAAAGCAGGACCATGCTTTCTCATCCTCTTGTTTTCTGATTGAATTTACAAGAATCCAGTTTTGTCTTATTTGGAGCTAGTTAAAGAGAGTTTGCCCTTGATTTATAGGATAAACTGACCTCTCTGACATTTAAAGGAAACCCCTCTTCATGGGAAAGTGTGAGATCAGCAGAAATCGGGGCTCACAGGGGGATCTCAGTTTCTTGAGATAACTTCAGGCTTGTGCCCACTGGTTGCCTTTTGTCTGGGAAAGGCAAAGAGGCAATTCTGGACCAAACCATGGTTTCCTGGTGCAAAAATAGGAATATAGTCTATTTCTTTGTGGGAGGAGGGGGAGAGAAAAGCATAGTGGAAAAAGACTGACAGTAGAAAAGAAAACTTTTCTTCCCCAGGGATCCTACAGTCAGACCAAATGTCAGTTGGGAAAACACTGGACTATGCAGGGAAGCAACTCTTCCTTATAGATGCTGTTTGTTCCAGGTTTAAACAACTTGTTTCTGACAAATATGTGTATCTCAAAGATAATTTCTTTCTGCAAATGATCACTCCTTTGAAGCACTGTGCCAGATGGAAGAGTTTAAAGTCATGATGGCATTGCCAAACTTTGATGCATAGGATCGAGAGACAAAAAATATCTTTCACATTGTTTTGTTCACTTAAAGATGACAGTGAGTCAAAATGCGCAGCCATAAGTATTGTGCAGATCACCTTACAATATATAGTTGTCTTTGTATCTCTTTCATGAACAGAAAGAATAATGTTGAGCTTCTCAACATTGAATTCTACTTTCATTTTGTTAGCCTTTATTTTCTCTTTTTATACTAAAAGCCTATCTCCCTATAACTCTATCACTGACCCTCATGTTTTTCACAGTGGTAATTATAGGCTTTCATGATTTTTTTAGTAACATGCATGAAAACATACTCATTATATGTGTAGGGACAGTGCACACATACAGGTGAGTCCCACAGGTAAAATCTGTGTAAGTATATTTTGCATGTGCATTGTGGTCATCACTTGGTTATTTGTTTGCAAAGGACTTTACAGGTCTTTTGCCCTGTCTGTTGACATTAAGTACCAGATGCCACAGTGCAACGAGCATTTTTTTTTACTTCCTTTTTAGACGCTCCACAGC
The DNA here is from genome assembly GCA_004024765.1 of Zapus hudsonius. Taxonomy (NCBI): domain Eukaryota; kingdom Metazoa; phylum Chordata; class Mammalia; order Rodentia; family Dipodidae; genus Zapus; species Zapus hudsonius. The sequence goes on from PVHP010005942.1 coordinate 48,992, forward strand.
CCTCTCTCTTTGTCATCTTTCCTTCAGGAGGTTTAGTATTGTAGAGGTGAGCAGACATCTACTTCACCAGTTTTGATTCTTTTCTTCGATTTTGAAAAATTCTTAAGTTTCTTCTATTCCTTTCCCTGGGAGACCAACATGATAGGAAGAAAATCAAAGGCGGCTTGAAAAAGAAATAAAAAGAAAAAACTTCCTGCAGGAATGGGTGAAAGGACTCAGAGGCCTACTTTTAGGCCAGTAAAATTTCGCCAGTCTGCAGGCTTGGAAGTCCAGGAGACGGGGCCTGAGCCCAGCACCCCTGGGAGGCCTAGTACAAGGGGCCAGACCTGAGGTCTCAGCCCTGGAGCCCAGTGGTCTTAAGAGGGGGCACACGGATAGGCCCTCAGGCTGACTTCTATCTTCTCCTTTCCAGGAGTAAGCGACAGCTCCCCCTACCACAGCCCCAAGGTGGAGGAGTGGAGCAGCCTGGGCCGCTGCAACTTCCCCACCGCAGCCCCGCACGCAGTGAATGGGCTGGAGAAGGGAGCCTTGGAACAGGAAGCCAAGTATGGCCAGGTGAGGCGGAGGAGGAGAGGGCTTGGCCAGGTGGGTCTGGGCGATAGAAGACACAGGGTCTTTTTGAGCATGACGGCCATGAAGCCCAGGCTGGACCCGTAGCTGACGTGAGCCATTCCCAGTCCTGAGTCAGGACCCAGGCTGGCCTTCCAAGGCCAAGTGGAAGCCCGGAGCCCATAGAGGTCCCGGCTCCACAAGGCGCACAGCTCTTGGGGCGGAGGTTTCCCCAAGCTCAGACGGGGCAGCGCCTCGAGGCCTGGTCCAGGGGGTCTGGAGTGTAAAAGCCTTTTATTCCGAGACACCGGCTTGGCTTTGCTCTCTGAGAAGAAGCTTCCGAAGGGTCCCGGTTTGGCGGCCTTGGACTTCAGAGCACGGGGCTGGCCTGCGCACTCCCAAGGTCGCAGGGCCACTGCGCACAAGGACGATTCCCCCGTGGTGGTCCCTAGTGTCCAGCTTGTCCAGCGATCATGGAAGAAAGGCAAGCAGATAAACGTAATAAAGTTACCATTTCCTGATTAAAGGTCACATCGTAATTTCCCAAGGGAGGTTAGTGAGAAAACCTCAAATTATACGGACTGGCTGTGGACCGTTAAATTTTTCTTTCCCTTCCTCTGTCCCTCCCCCTACTCTCTGAAAGAAAATTTAAAACACTCGTGTCCCCCCCACCGCGAGAAAAACTTAGCAACCACCACAACACAAGCCTGAGTCTGAGTCCAAAATTCATCACTAAAACGAGTGTCAAAAGTTCGAAACTCAAAAACCGGACTGAAAACTCAATGTTTTTCTGAGCAAACTTGAGTAGTTGTGAATTTCACACTCCAATTCCAAAGCCTCAAAGCACTTAGTTTAAAAAAAATACTTAGTTTTCAAGTTATTGGAGTTATGAAATTCAAGGTCTTATTTGTTAAAATCAGCTTTTAACATATTAAGTGGAACTTAATATATTCTAATCCATGGTTGGGGGGAATCCTGGTCATCATGTTCTCTAATAAATCCCATTTCCATTTCTTTTTTCGCCAGATTTTGTTAGAGCAAAAGCCAGAGTGCTTTAGAAACTAACCCAGGTTCAGTATCACAGAGAGAACCCCTCTCCTTGGTCTTTTTCCACTGTAAAGATTACCAAGTAAATACCAAGTCTGTCATTGTCTTTTACAAAACTGACAATTCACAAGAGAGACAGTACTGTGGTTAGGAATGCCACTGTCTTGGTATCACTGCTTCTTAAGCAAGCAATTTCATTTTTTTTTAGAACCTCCCTGTCTTCATCAGAAGAAGAAGGAAATAATAGTCTCACGGTCAAAAGAGACAATGCACCCACAGGGCACTCTGTAAGCATTCATTAAATCTTACCTGTGGTTAGAAACAGCAGCAAGAGATTGACTTTTGAAAACAAGGGCTATGTATAAGAATATGTTTTGTTTAGAAAGCCCATAGTAAAAAAGCAGCCAAGCGTTTGTGGTAAACAATACAAAGTATAGAGAGCACTGAGCAGAGTAGCAAGCACTCACCAGGTGAACAGTGCTTCTTGCTGGGTTATTATTTCCTGGAATAACACTGTGCAGTGTAGAGTTGAAATACAGGCTCTAATCACCATATGTAGCTGGTTAACTGAGTTTGGATAAAACACAGTTTCATAATCCAAAAACAACTTTATAGTTATTTTCATTTTTCTGTCTTGTGTCTGGTAGCGGAGCTTGTTTCGGAAACGGTTAATTTATAATATACCTCAAAACTAAGCTGGCAATTTCTTTAAAATGAAAAATTTAAACATGTTAGAAATAATCAGATCTGTAATTAATCACTGAATTATTCGTTTTATAAAGGCAAGCAGTTTAAAGTAAATCAGTGGACAAAAAGTATTGCTCTAAACTTTTAGAAGAAAAAAAGCTTTCCCTTCCAAAATTGTACTTTTATCAAACTAATATTTGAAGAGCTTTAAATACAATGTGTTATTCTACATGAAACTAGATAGTTCAAATGATGTAAAATTTCAAAACCTGGAAAGTTTCTAAGCACAATATAAATTCTGTCATAATGATCGGTATAGTGTCTAATACAGCAGATATACTAAGTGAGCAATCTGTTTACTGTAGATGTTCATTTATTTAATTGAGAATAAGATGAAATATTAATATATACTCAAAAATGCAAAAAGTGTGCTAAGTATAAGGCAACTTTAGCTGTTAGAAAAATCCCTCCTCCAGTGTTCTCAGCATGTTTTGATCTAACTTTTGCCCACTTGTCTGATTAACAATACTTCAAAGTCTTCAACAAAGAGAAGCTGAAAATTTTTGCTCATACTACTCTGGGGTCTTTACAGTTACTAAATAGTGTGTTTATGTAATACCTGTTTCATTTTAGTATATTAAGGAAGACATCGAGAATTCAGGATAAGAGGGCTTAGAACATATTTTCTTGGAAGATACCTATAAAATTACCAAAGGACTGACTGGACAACTGATTGCTGATAGCATTGGTTACTGCAATCTAGGATTTATGTTTTCAGCTTATGCTACAAAGAAAGATGCTTGATCCCTAGTAATTAGAACTCTATACACAGTTCAGCTATATACATGCCTAGTTTTGTTCTAGAAAATTAGTTTAGAACATTCAAATTTACCTTACACATTAATATTATACTGTAGCTCAGATTTTCTTGCCTAAATCTGAGGATAGAATATTTACTTTAGATTTTTCAACCATGTTTAACATTGGGCAGAAATTCTTGCTGCCATTTAATTCTGAAGGACAACATGACAATGCTATTCTGTTGTTCCCAAGAACTGGTTTGCTTCTGCTGAAAGCAAGAGATAGCAATTGTATGTGATCAATGGAAAAAGACCATCAAACAGAGAAGTATAGGGGACTGAAATAGAACTGTAGTTTTCACTGAAACTTAGTGAATTACTATCTCATTTGGTTCAGTTCATAAACCTTTTATTTAATTAGAACCGATTCCTCAGAAAAATATACACACATCTATTGATGGTACATATAGATGATAGATTTATAAATTTTCAATACATTCATTTTAGAGTTAAACATGTTAATTTGGATAGTAAATTTAAGATGATGCTAGTTTACAAATTGAGAGGCCACAAATAGAAAATGGTTTAAAAATATTGGGACTAAAAAGTTCAGATTTTAAATAATTGAAAATAGTTAAAAACATCTGAAATTCTTATGAAGCATTCTTTTGTACATTGCTTTTGAAATGATGATACTGTCATAATTCTGAATATAATTTTCTAGTGCATTATTTTCAAAATGTTACATACTAATTAAAACACAAACACAATAAAAAAAAAACTGTCCTGAATAGATACTGTTTTCAGGAAGATCGAAATGAGGTTGGACAGTTTTCTTCATAGCAAATAGAGTTAAATTTTGTTAAATAATTTATAATTTTATGGAGAATGAAATCTTAGGTAAATGCCAGTCATTTTTGAAATTTATCTCATCCATTGTGAAAAAAGCACTTTTAGATCTGATGAATGTTTAAGTAGTAGTAGTATTTTCAAACTAAATTAATAATTATATATTAGTAAATTGCAGCAAAAGATCATTCGAAAGATTCTAAATTCAAGACAACTAGAAAAGAAGCTTATGAGTGTTCTCAGAAGAGAATAAATGTTGGGGGTGACTAATGGGCTCAGTGACTTGACCATTACACAATGTATTCATTTATAGAAACATTACACTGTACCCCACAAACATGTACAATTACATGTGTCAACTTGACACAAAAGAAAACCTGAAAATAAAATAATATTAGGGATATATCAATTTTAATAACATCTTAGAAACAGAATTTAGAAAAAGATATACTGTAGTGAGTTCCTATTGACTAAAGGAGACATTTAGATCTACAATGTGATAACTAAAAGTGATTAAGATCCTCTTGAATAAGTGCTGAAAGCATATTTATAACTGTCATTTAATTTTTATCAGACTTGTTCTACTAGGTCATTACATAATAAAGAAAGAAGGAATGAACAGTCGTCACAAAATTTCACAAACAAAAAAGCTCCTCTTTCCAGACATAAATATATTTTTAAGAAATAAAAATTGTAATGTTAAGAGACGCACAATTCCATTTGTGGCTTAATCTGCTCTGAAGCCAAGGTAAACTCACTTTAGGAGAAGGGTAGATGTGATGAGTGACGGACAGATGTAGGTAGAGGATCTAGCACTGTTATTTGCATTTTCATCCAGAGAAAAATGTTGAGTAGATAATTCCTAAAATTTGAAAGGTAGTCTATCACCTCTAATTGTCAGCCTCCTCCACCCCCGCCCTGTGGTCACAATTGGAGTTTGGATGCTAATGCATTTCTGTGCAAAGGGACTGCAAGCATACATCAAATAATGAAATGGCAATGTTAGACTGTTATTTACTTTGTCCAACAGCTTTCTTCATTTTGCTTCCCTCAAATGTAATGCTTCTTGGTGATAAAGGGTGCCTGGCTTTTGTTCTTAAAGCAAGGTAATCACGTAGTTTGCTTTGCAAACCTACAGTCACTTGTTTGTGAAGTACCTCCGAGGTGTCTCATTTTGGGATACAAGATGATTAAGGAGAGACCTTGCCCTCCATGGCTTTCTAATCCAGCCTCCTGCCAATGCAGACTTCAGCATACCCACTCATTTCTCTCTCTCTTTCTTTTTTAATTTTTATCTGGCAAGTTGACGTTGATGCTATTTTGGAACAGATGAACAAAAGCTCATGCTCCTGTCTCTTCTTGTGACATCATTGACTGGAACTACACTGCAGTTTAATTACTTTTCTGTAACACTTCCTTTAATGTCTAGTGGATAAAAGCTGTCCTTCGCTAAAACCGTGTAACAAAGAACATGGTGTGCTTTCTCCAGGGTGTGAGGTTTGGTCTTTTATGCTCCGTATAGTAAATCTTCTCAAAATTAGGTCAAAGATGGCTGGCTATAGGGTGGAGCCTTATAGGTGGAGTTCTTTCAGAGGAGAGAGTTCTCATGGTCTTCACAGAGGACCTGTGTTGAAAAGGGTTGAAGTCTTATTTATGAAATATTTAGGTAAAGTCATTTTCAAAACCAAGATTTCCATTACATGCCCATTGCTGAGGCTTCATTTGGAAAATTTGTTTACTCTTCCCTGGGGATTCCGTATGTTGGTTGATTTATAAATCATATTTACAATCCAATTAAATACAGTAATTTAGCATGTTTGCTCCCACTGTATTTATGGTGTACATTTGGTAATATTGACTCAGCCTAACTAGCTTTTCAGATTAATTACATGCTGTTCAGTGAAAACATTAAACAGATTTGGGGAGTTTAAGTCATGTACTCTTTTACCGGGAAGGATAAACAAACATCAATGCTACCTGTAGTTGTTTTCCCTTGTGGTGGAAAATCTTACTTTCAGTGATTGCTTCATAAATTACAATTACTTTACCCAGCAGATATTTATTTCTTTTACTAATGTCATGTTTCAAAATTAATAGTCAGAAAATTGATATTTATTGAGTCACTGGAATGAATTGTGAAGGTGGCTGGAGCAGGGACATTTAATCATATTTTTTTTCCTCTTGTTTACTCCTTCCCCCCACCCCCAGATTTTGAAATCTGAATGTCTCCAGCAAAATGAGAAATTAAGACCAAACTAACTCCTTCCCCCACACCCCAACCTAAGTCATTATTTAACCCAAAGGAAAGCTGTGCCCTTTTGTTATAATAAGGTTAAGGATTTCTTTTTCCTTTTTCTTTTCATTTTAGGAAAACACTTTAGCCTAAGTTAACTTGATAGGTGCTCTAGTTTGAAGGGAAAACTGCATGCATTTTCTGACTGTCCAGGAAAATAGTATATGTTGTAGAAGAGCCTACCTCAGACAGAGATTATCAGTTCTCTGAGGCACAGGAATTGCTGAATGACTAAATCCCTTCATCTGTATACATTTGGTAAAAAGGAGGGCAAGATTTTAGATTTGTTCCACAGTGATGTGTCATAGTTTTTTAAAATTAATTTTTTTAAAATTTTTTCTTTATTAAGCAGACAGAGAGAGAGAGAGCGAGAGAGAGAGAGAGAGCGCCAGGGCCACCACCTTTTGGGTCTGGCTACTGGGGAATTGAACTTGGGGCCTTAGGCACTGGAGGCAAGTGCCTTAACCACTGAGCAATCTCTCCAGCCCCTGTGTCATATTTTTTTTAATGATGATGTACTTTGTTTAAAAAGAACAAATTTCAGGAGCCCCTTGAACTATAGAGAGGCTGAATGAAGCAGGAAGCTCATGAGTTTGAGGCCAAAGTGGTGTATACAGTGAGACGCTGCTTTAAGAAAATAGTTTAATCCCAATTGGACATTGCCTAGTATTAATGGTAGATTTTCTTGTAATTGTGATAATCTAGGATAAGTGATATGTCAGTTTTTAATGAGCTACAATACAGTTCACCAACCTCATAATTTGTATAATATGTTGGATATTTCTTGGTGCCAGTGACATAGGAAACACGAAAGAAATGTTATTTTTTCCTTTACTATTTATTTATTTATTTACTTATTTATTTACAAGTGTGTGTGTGGGGGGAATGCATGCCAGGGCCTTCTGCCATCACAAACAGATGCCATATGCATGTGCCACTTTTGTGCATCTGGCTTTATGTGGGCACTAAGGAATCAAACGCAAGCCTTCAGGCTTGTAACAAGTGCCTTTAACTCTGAGCCATCTCTCCAGTCCTCCTTCCCTGTTTTTAAGGGAATATACATTGACAACAGAAGGATACAAGGTATATACTCTTACAGAAAAAAATATAAGAATTCCATAGCAATGCTAAATTATATCCATTTATATATCCTACCCCGTGTGTGTATTTGTGGTCTCTCTTTCTTTCTTTCTTTCTTTCTTTCTTTCTTTCTTTCTTTCTTTCTTTCTTTCTTTCTTTCTTTCTTTCTTTCTTTCTTTCCTTTCTTTTTTGTGTATGTGTGCTTTAGATTGAGAAAATAGTTTTTGAGAACCCACAATTGTATTCTCAGATGTGGAAGTAAAACTAATAACCAGATGAGTTAACTCAGAAAGCAATTTCTAGGATGGTGAGGAGATGGGATGTAGGTCAGTGGTAGGTTTAGCATAGGCAAGGCCTTGGATTCAATTCCAAGCTCACAAAGCAAAGCATAGTTTTTGTTGTGGTTGGATGAAGTATCTAACATATGTCTGGTTTACTGTGCTCTATGGATTGCATCATGTTTTCTGATACAATTCTAGTGTTTATATTGTGTTTTCACTAGGAACTACACTGATGTGTTAGTCCAGTCCAGTCACTACCAGGAAATAGGATTTAATCTTTATCTTTAAACACTGTAGAAACTAAGGGGGAAAAATTAAGCCACTTGAAGAAGGGTGGGGAGTGTTCATGCCAGAGCAGGATTAAAAATCAGGGTGTTTTTGCTGTTGTCAATAGTAACGATACCAACAATCATTTATTAAATGCCAAGAAAGCACTGGTTTCTAGGCAGGCTCGTCTGCTAGGGCTGTTATATTTTGTTTGCAAACAAAGATTTTACATAAAAATTCATTTCAAGAAATTTGTCCATATGGCTTAAAACAAACAAACAAAAAAACCAACTCATGTCATAGAACTCAATGGCTTTTGCAAGTACACAATTTCCAATTGAACAGCCAAGTGTGTGCAGTTATTTTGTATAGACAATTTCCTTACTGATAAAATAGCTCTATAAAAAATACCCCTGATTTTTTTGCTATGAAAACAATATGAAATAAAACAAAAAAAAATAATAAGAAAACCAACAGCAAAACACTTACTAGACAAAGTCACAGATTTTACATGTCTTGTCTGACAGCCATTTTCAACATGACAGCTTACATACGGTCCATGGTGTAGTGAGCTAAAGGTTTGCTCAGTTTGAGTTTCTAGTGTAGTGATCCACACTGTATGCCCTTCTTTACTGGAAATGTTATACCAACAGGGCCAGTCACAGACACTAAACAGAATTCAAGGGGTAATGTGGATAGGCAAACAGTTCTCAGACTAGTTAATCACCATTCCTTCCTTACTCTGCCCCTCCTTCCTATACTTCCAAATCACAAAAGAAAGAACTATAAACTTTCTGGTTGTAGCTTCCTCAAAACTTGTGAAAGGAACAATATCTTGGCTTTCAGCATCATATCTGTTTAGGTTATAAGACTGTGGGTGCCTTTGGGTCAAAGTAAGATACGGTCAAATCTAGGGGGGAAAAGAAACAGAAAAATATTGAGAGGATTGTGAATTTGCTCAGAATTTATATTCTGCTTCTTTCTAAGAACCTATGAGATGTTGACCTCTGTCATGTGACTATATTTTTTCTTCTTTCCTCCTCTCAGGCACCAAATGGTCTCCCAGCTGTGAGCAGTTTTGTGTCAGCATCCAGCATGGCTCCTTACCCTACCCCAGCCCAAGTGTCACCTTACATGACCTACAGTGCTGCTCCTTCTGGTTATGTTGCTGGACATGGGTGGCAACACGCTGGTGGCACCCCACTGTCCCCTCACAACTGTGACATTCCTGCATCACTGGCTTTCAAGGGAATGCAGGCAGCCAGAGAAAGTAGTCATTCTGTCACCGCTTCGGCACTCTGATGGGAACTTCCCTACCCAGCAGCTTCACTTGGGTCTCCTGTCTCAGCACATCCTCCCCTTTTCAAGGTTTCACACCCCACTCATCCTGCCTCAAGAGCTGGTTTTATAGACATGTGTTCTTTGTGCTGATGACACTTAAATATTTCTTGCCATAACCTCTTTCTTGCAGGAAACCTGACATAACTTTAGGGTTTAAAAACAAAAAGCAGCTTTAAGGATTGAATGAGACATCTGTGTTGCCCCCACACTTGTTTTAACATAGTGAAGAAACTTTACACCCCTCAAAGGGCTTAAAGAACTTTTAAAAGCTAATCTTTGGTAAAACCACACATGTATATTTATTTGAAATCAAGCTGAACTTTTGAAATGTGCAATTGTTGAGATTTTGCAAAATCAATAAAGGAAAATACATGTAGAAAAAGAAAAGTTGTGTTACAACCTCTGATCAAAGCAGGTGACCAAGTAAGCCTTCATTCATCCTTAGGAAACCAATCAATAACTGACTTGCTTGAGTGATCTTTTGCTTATTTTTAAGACATAACCTATTTTGTTGAAAACATGTATAGAACCCAAACAATCTCTGATTAGCTCCTCTTGGTATTTTGACTTGGTTCCAAATGCAATGTTTCTATTTTCTGTTAGTTTGTAAATATGGACTCCGGATGGTACATTTGTGTCTTCATTTCATGGGCTACCCTCTTTCCTCAACCCCAGCAGGGTTTTTTTTTTTCTCTTGTTGTTGTTGTTGGTGTTTTATTTTTTGCAAAGGTGACTTTCTGGCAATGTTTCTGTCTCTGTTCGGTGGTGGGCTGCTTGGGATCCTGGACCTCCACTTGCCCCCATGTGCTGTGTGTGCAGTGAAGGCTTCACATCTCATGAAGGACCCTTGCTTTCTACAGCAGAGAACTCAAAACACAGATCAAACAAGCCAGTTTCCCATTTTGTATTGCAACCAAATAACACACATGTCAAGCATAGAAAGACAACAGGGTGGAAAACATCTGTACAAGAAGGCTCCAAAGGAAGTCACTTAGAAATAAGTTTAATGTGAAGTGTTTTTGCAAAGATGCTTAAAATGAACTTTATGTTAAGAAAACCACTGTGAAACTAAATTGTACTGTTATTGTTGGCTTACCTGTGTGTTCATGAATTTCAGCCCCAAATTACCTTGTAATTTAAAAGAAAATGGAGAATTCTGCTCTAATGAATGTAACAATGGCTTGCTGTAACGTTTACATAGTTGTACCAAAGCTTGTTTCACTTGAGGTAAACTGGTGTTGCTATTAGAAATACAAATGCTATTTAATTTTAGCAAGTTCCCTTTATTCTTTTTTGGAGTTATAAACAGAGATTAACCTGTAAGTCTTTCTAGACCAAAGACCAATTTATTTTTCAGTTTAAAATTAATAATAGAGCTGTTGGATATGTATGGATGTGTGAGCATCTGATTGTATGTTCTGTTTTAAAACAACTGAATTTCTTAGGCAAAATTCTACATTTTGTATCCCTTCTATTTAGGAAGTTTTTCCTGCTTGGCAATATAGGCTTCAAAATACAATTTTTAAAAACATTGGTACAACTCATCTATTGGAACATTAATATGTTGTTTTATGTTATTAATTCTGTGCAATAACTAAATGGGCCCCTCGGTAGATATTGATGCTTAAGATGCATTTGTTGGGTGATTTGGTTACTTTGTATCTGTGCTGAGCACAGCTGACACGGCATCACTCTCACGGCTTCTTTCCAAACTCAGGTGCGTAGGTCAGGTAGTCTTCTGAATCACTAAGATATAAGCAATAAGCAGCTTTCTGACACACACGTTATATTTGAGGCCCTGCTTTTTCCCAAACAGCAGATATCTTACAGAAGGCTTTGAACTGCACTCGTTTCTAAAGCAACTGAAATTCACTGCTACAAACAAAGGATTATCACTTCAGGAGAACAAACTGAGGAGCAGATGAACTCTCAGGTCCATAGTCTTCCTTTGATCAAACTCCTTGTGGACATCTGGAGTCAGTCCCCAGTCTGGTGAGAAGATAGACTATAAACCAAAGGGCACAAAGACGCAACCCAAAACTATACCACACAGAAGTGTGCCTACCATCTACAAACTGACTTAAGGTACAGGATGGTTCTTTATCCAATGGTTTTAGGTGGTTATATAGGGGTGCTAAAAATGTCAATAGTTTGTATGGAAACACAACTAATAATGTTATTTGCCTTATCTAAATTAAGAAATCTCTTATTGTTATTTATAATTTTTCTTCATGCTTGTATTTTTAAAAAATAATATTAATGGTATCAAAGCTTGCTATTTTCCTTTTCATTTTTCTTAGGTATTTTCTTAGCAATGCTAGATTCACATGGAGAAATTTGAAACAGGTAATCAAAAGCTTAAATACAGTTGTCTATTTAAAGCCAGTGATGATATGGAGACACTTTTTGAAACTAAGAGAAGAAAAATGAAATGAAAAGAGTTGGGATAGTTTGATTTTTAAACCTTAACATTATTGGTTAATGTTAACCTTTTCCTGTCTCTCATAGGGTAAAGTGTTGTTTGCAAATTGGCAAATGCACTCTTCAGAAATCCTTTTCCATCCCAACCATTACAGAGGTGCAGGGGTCAGCCTGATGGCCTATGGGTATGCAGTGTGTTCTCTGTCACAGGACGCTAGAACACATTACCTAGAAGGGCAGAACGAAGTCATGCAGCACAGATACATCCCTATTTCCCTTGGTTTTTAGTTTTTAATGACCCACATATATTGAATATTGGGCTGAAATAGAAATGGCAGTAAATGTTGGTGAGGATGTACAACAGAAGGCTGTGTATGTATATACAGTATGTCAAAAAGCCTTTTATTTTTATACTTCAAATGCTCTAAATTAATAAAAATGAATAATTATCATGCCATCTTTATTTTTTCTTCTCTAAAGGCTTTAGTGAAATACCTCCACAGTTTTTGCTAATAGATGTCATCTAGAACATGAAGGTATTTTTGTTGATTTTAGCCACTGAAGTAGCTTCATTTCAGCATGCAGATTTGCAATCAACATTGGTTATATCAAAACCAAAGAGCTTATTATTTTTTTGAGTGCATGTTAATACAGGAATGCTTAGAAATGCTAAGAATGCACTTCTGTTTTGAAACAGTTTTTCTTTTTTTTTTTTTCAATGGTTGACTTTTTTTTTAATATATATTTATTGTCCATAATGAGTTACATTATTTAGTGGGCAAACCATGCGTTGTTATCCCGAATTCCCCAATTCCCCCCCTCCCAAACAAGCTCTCAAGGTCCATCAGTTTTTCTTTTATCATACACATTTTATTGCAGACAGTAGATTTCATACTTAAAGCGGCTACTTACTTATTTCATACTTAAAGCACACATTCTTTTAAAGAAAGACATAGTAAGAGTCCTATAAAAAAGTGTTTGGATGTGAAATACACACAACACAAACGTACCCAAAGAGTGCTTCCCATTTGTAACTTAACATGCAAATATTTCAATGATAACACTTGACTTCAAAGTGAACTATATAAAGGAAAACAGTTTAACATAAAAGATATTCTATTTTCAATAAGATTTCAGATATCATGATTTTAACACCCATTTCCACAACATTTAGACAACTATGTGAAATATAAAGGAGATTTATGAAAAGAGAGCTTACATGTGTATATTATTATCTATTGCCTTAAAGCTTCCTTTTATCACTTCTTATGGTCCCCTTTTTAGTTTTTCTAGTTCCTTCCCTCATTTTAGTGTCATTTAAAAACATTCTCTG
>PVHP010005943.1:0-62943 GCA_004024765.1 Zapus hudsonius
GCAAGTAATGACTAAAGTGGTAAGCCAAAAATGCCACAGAGAAGAGGATTTTCTAATCTGACCAGCTTTTCTCCAATTAAAAGAATCAACTGAGACAGAAAAAAGAAAGACAAGTTTACCTTCCCAAACCAAGAAATAAGCTATCCTGATACATACCTTTAACAAACCAGGCTCGTCTTCCAAAGACAAAAGTATAAATGCTGTCCTGTACCTCTGTCATTTCTAGCTTGCTTTCCAGTTAAGGCTGAAGGAATTTGTTCCCATCAGTAAACATTTACTAAGGCCCAACTCTGCATTATGAACCAGGCTGGTTACCACAGTAGTGGGAAAGAAAGGATTAATGACATCAAACACGCACCAACCCAGACCATGAAAGGGAAAGCTGTTAAGCCTCCTTTTACAAAGTCAAAACCAGTATTTTTCTCTTTCATAGATTTTCTATCCTTACTTTTTCAGTCCAGAAACATCACCTTTTACTTTAAAACACAAATTTTTAAAAAGCACTTTACAAAAGGGCATTAGAAACACTAAAAAAAAAAAAATCTATTTAATGAAAGAGTCAACATCTTTGGCACTAAACTCTTCTATTTACATTCTGATCAGTGGTTTGCAAAATGAGGGGTGTCCCAGAGATGGGGGAGGGACAAGACCAGCCACTGGAATGAGTGCTGGAGGAAATTTAGTCTAAAACCATATGTTGGAGCTCTACTAAAAGTTAATATATGGCCTATCAGTGTACATCTATATAATTTATAAATATTTACTTACTTAAGAAGGGGCCAGATCAAGAAAATCCATTATTTTGAAAGTCTGACATGCCTACTTTACCCCCACAGAGCACATACTAGAGCACGCATACCTTGGAGAATACAGTGTGCCAGGAAAATGCAAAAGAAATGGGCAAACTGGCTCATCTCTCTATGCCTCACCTCAAGGGACACCATGCTTCTCTGTAACCAGGTGTAATCTCCATGGCTCATCTCTGGTGGGTGGGATGCAGGAGATAACGCCCTGGGTTCTATGCTTGGTTCTTCCAGTTCTCTTGGGCTCCTTATTCCAAAATTATGATTTACAAGTTGAATTTCTTTTCCCATCCTTACTTTGTACCTGCGAATGCACTAGCCGCCCCTCCCCACCAATCATAGGCAGCCTCCTGCCTCGTCTGTAGGATGCTAAAGAGCACTTGTCAGAGGATTCCTAAGTATTCTCAAGTTTTCTCCAGGGTACTCATCGCTTCTGTAGACAATGTCTAAGGCAGCATTTTCCATGAGGGACCAATAGAATCACAACAGGAGGAGGCAAAACGACCCACCTAGTGAAGAATGATGGTCCAGAAAGAAGAAGGAGGCTGACACAGGGTGAGAAGGTGTATTCAGAGGTAGAGTCCCTGCAAAGACTGCTACATTCCTGACAAGCCCACAGTGAGAGGAGGGACCTGGAATGGGGCAGGACTGGAGGGAGTGGAAGAGAACAGCCTGATGGGAATATGACCAATGTGCAATACATGCATAAAATAAAAGTTCTCAGTTAGGAAAGGAAAAGGAAAAGGGAGGGGGAGGGGAGGGGAGGGAGATGAGGCTGAGAGAACGCAGCTGAAGCAGAGTAACTGGGGAAGGAGGGCAGAGAGCAGCGTTCACCGGCTGTTAGCTGCCTCCTTCACCTCCAACCGTGATGTTCACTCAAAACTTGCCAAAGCCACACTGCCAAAATAGTAGTTGCAGAGTTAATTTAGAAACATACATAAATACAGCCTACACCATGAGCTAATATCGATGAAAAACATATACGGGACTGGAGAGATGGCTCAGCAGTTAAGGTGCTTGCCTGCAAAGCAATGACCCAGGTTCAATTCCCTAGTACCCACGTTAAAAGCCAGATACACAAATTGGTGCATGCCTCTGGAGTTTGTTGGCAGGAGCCAGATGCCTTGGTGTGCCCATTCATATTCTCTCTCTCTCTCTCTCTCTGCTTGAAAGTAGATACATAAAAATATTTAAAATTTAAAGCAACTTAAAAACACCTATCACCCTATAACGTTAGCTAAGGTGGAGTTCATTCCATCAAGTGCCCCAGAGCACCTGGAGCTGCAGAGAGCAGGGTGGGGCTCCACTCAGGCTAAGGACCAACTTCCCTTTTCAGGTTCTGCCAACATCCTGAAAGGTTCCCATCACATGGAAGATGAAGATTCAATCCCTCGGCATTCCAGGCAATTTTAAGGAAGCAGCCTAGTGTGAGGGATAAAGTGGTAGATTATGGCTTCCTGTGAATTTTCACATCCTTGAAGTTACTTTTCTTTTTTTTTTCTTTTTTTTTCTTTTTTTGTATATTTTTTTAAGTTACTTTTCTAAGGCCTAAATTTTCTAATGAGTTTTTTTTGTAAATAGTGCATAACCTATGGTTCCACAGTCAACAAAGAAGTAGCTTGCAAAACATTTCAAAACTAATACTCATTCATATATATTTGAGCAAAAACAAAAATTTCAAGACTATTTTTCCCCTTACTATGTGATACTTTCTGTTCTAGTCCACTTTACCCCAAAAGTGCTGTCTCGTGCCTACCAAATTTCTTTCCCGACAGTGGATGGACACAATCTGCAAAATAAAAGCACTGGGCTGGAACCTGGGGGTAAGAATGTGTACGGCCTTGCAGTCAGACAGCTAGCATGGGAAAGTTACCAACCTTTGCAAATCATCATCTTTTAAACTGAGATTCAAACACAATGAGAGAACGCAGGCCATGCTGTCCTCCAGCCGCACTGTGGCACAGAACACACACCCAAAAAAGTTAGGATTACTAGTAATACCACCACCACGTCACTAACTGCAAGGGTTCCAACCCACGTGCACAGCATTCATTTGTGCTTCAGGGACAGAATTCTTTCCAGCCAAAGCCAGGGCAATGACCAAAAGAGGACCAGCAACCAGAATAGACTAACCTGTAACATCAACACAAGCAGGACACTACCCAGGTAATGCCTACCCTACCGAACCTGCTGAAGCCCCACGAATTAAGATGTTTCCTTATTTTTAAAAGCTCACCTCTCTGCATGGGAAGAGCTGTGAAGAGATCTACGCCAACTATTTTATAAGAAGCACAGGGAGAAGCTCATAGAAAACGTGCGGAATCTATTTGATCAGTAAGTTCATGTCTAGAAGCATACCTTGGGTGCGCACTGTCCTCACCAGGACTTCCTTCCTCAAATCTACAGCCATCCTCAAAAGCCAAGCAAGGTCCCGTAGCCAACAAGCCATGGTACCTTGGCACCAGTTGTTAACAGTACTGCTCCACACACTCACCTGTGTTTGGCCACTTGCCAGAATAATGAGACTTTATTAACCAACTGTTTTGTACACATTGAGACACTTCAGAAAGAAGGAACCCAAATATTAAACCTCTGAAGTTAAGGTTGATAATGTGTTGATAAATGAAAGAACATGTTTGCATCACTACAGTGATCCTACTCTTAACAGAAGAAGCTCAATAATCTCTATGAAACCTAAGTTCCCTAATGGCATTTTAGAATGAAGACCAGCAATGCCATCAGACTCAAATCAGAAACAAGATTTAGAAAAAAATACAATGGTTTTTATGAAGAAGTAAAAGAATATACCTTCTCTACACAGTAGGAAACAATTCTAACATACTTCTCCAAGAGTGAAGATCACTCTTAAATCAAGACTTCATATTTTTGCCAATGAAATGATCATATAGTTCTACAGAGGAACAGATGGTAACTGGCTTTGTTTCGAATTCACCCTGGTACCTGTAGAGCAAGTCTGCATGAGGTCTCTACAAACACAGGTCCCTGTCTCCATCAAAGACACAGATATGCCTGTAAATGCTTTATAAATAATTACATATTATTTTCTCCACATGCAAATGACTCCCTGTGAACTAATTCGTTCCCTCCCACTCACAGTGACCCAAATGAATTATATTAGAAAACACCCATGAATGGCTTCATAGCAGCTATGACGAGAGCATAAACTAAAACAGGTAGTGAATATTTTCATGCATACAATGCAGCCTGGAGTCATAGAAAAGAAGACTCCCAAATGACAAAGAAATGAGTTTTTTAAAAAATTTCCCACAGTACATTGTCTTTACTGGCTTTGACAAAAATCTGAGTTGGGAAGGTATGGATTTAAGAAGAAAAATTAAAACAAGTTCTTTGAAAACCTCCCATTGGCATGTTTAGAGCACAGCACAGAGCTGTTTCCATCCAGTCTGATGACCCTTGGATACTGTGACACGGTCCTTTCATGGGTCCCAGAGACACAGTTGAGCCATGCTGCTGTTGACCATGACGAGCAGGTGGTGATGAGACACCTGCACTTCAGCAGTTCTCAGACTCCAGCTTGTGTAACTGGGTGTGTCAATACACAGCCCCCACAGGTGGTGATTAACCAGTTACAACTTCCCTAAATCTATCTGTCAGGGCCTGAGAAGCTCTGGATAGCTGCTCTCTGCCGACTGGGAGGAGGCACTATTCTAAACGACTTCTGTGAAAATAACTAAATAAAACAGTTCTAAAGTCTCCTCCCCATGCATGCACATAAATGAGGGATACCTAAGTTTTAACTCAGATATCCAAATTTTCACATGTGAAATTTAACTGTACCCAAACAATTAACGTTTACTGACTGCAGAGCTATGTAGCCTAAGCTAGCCTCAAACTCAGTCATCCTGCTTCACTCTCCTAAGGACTGTGTGCACCCCTCATAGCTAGATATCCCCAGCTATTTATGAAAACGTTGTCCAAACACTGAATAAGCTGCTTTGCTTCAGGAGCAGCCCTGCTATCAAAGCTCTTCTGGGGATTGCAGAAATGAAGACCTTCAGTGGTTAAAATCCTTAAGTGACTGGTGACAGTGGCCTTCAGGGAGGAGGCTCCCCATTGACGCAGGGCAAAGACAAAATCCGGCAGGACTGCTGAAGGAGTCAAAGTGGTTCTTTGGTAGTTTGTGACAATGAAATGTCAAACTTTCAAAAGTTCCTCATGCACAAGACAAACGTTTGTTAAGAAGGCTCCCTTGAACAAAAGAGACAACTTGTGAAATGCACTATGGGAAAGGCAAGAGCAGTTCCACATACAGCCACATGCAAGCAAGAAAGGGTCTGAGATCAGTCATTAGGCATGGAATGGACCAGTACATGAAGTACAATACGTGAGTTTCCTGATTTCTCTTCCCTGTGAATGTTAAGAGTTAAAATTTAGTCATCGTGCATTTTCTTCCCTGAAATGATTAGTTACCATTCCCAGAGTCTAGATACAATTTCCTTGAGGGTATATGTGTAAAACTACCTGAACAAAATATTTTCTATTTCCTCATTTTGACTAAAGCAGCACTGAAGTGTACTTACATCTGTGACACTACCGTTACTACACACCTGCACGCATTCACAATGTGTACTGTTTAAATTTAAAAATTGTAATGATCAAGGAAAGAAATGCCAAGCACTGTAACTTTAGGCTAATTAAGGTGTGGCCTCTCCTGCACATTCTTGAGAAACCTTAGAAATATTATTGTGGGGGGCTGGAGAGATGGCTCAGCGGTTAAAGACACTTGCCTCTAGTGCCTAAGGCCCTGGGTTCAATTCCCCAGGTCCCACATAAGCCAGACCCACAAGGTGGTGGCTCTGGTGTACTCTCTCTCTCTCTCTCTCTCTCTCTCTCTCTCTCTCTCTCTCTCTCTCTGCTTGAAAATGAATAAATAAAATATTTAAAAAAAAAAAAAAGAAATATTATTGTGGGTTTTGTGTTGTTGTTGTTGTGTTTTTAATATATGTTCTTGTTCTGTAGCCCAGACTGATCTAGAACTCAATAATGTAGACCAGGCTTGTCTTGAACTTGTGATGATCCTCCTTCCTCAGCCTCCAGAATGCTGGAACAACTGTATAAGCTACAACACCCAACTTAACCATAGAAACTTTAAGGAACAGTAAAGTCATTTCAGGCCACACAGGAAGAACCAAGGCTTGCCCCATGAAGAACAGCTGAAGAACAGTAGTAGCTTCCTCCCTAGGGACAGTATTATCCATAGGCTTTTGACTAGATTTTTCCCCTGGAGTGAGTCTCAAATCCAATCTGAGAGCAGTTGGTTACCCCAATGGTAGACAGGCCACTATCGCACAGTGAGCACATCTTGCCCGGCTGGCCAGTTGTATGGCTCACAGGATCCACTGCTAGTTAAGACTGTTGATGGCTTCTTCCCCCCCTCCCCAGGCTGCACAGCACTGTCCAGCACTCTGAGAGTTAGTCAACAAGGAGGTTCCCACAGCTCAGCTCCAGCTTGATTTCTCCACAGCATGTGGTATCTTCAGCAATATGGTCTGGCCATCTAGTTATGGTGGGCAACCAAGAACCTTGACAATAGTTTGTATTGTTTTGGGAGCTTGAGGGATCTCCTTGACCAACGACTCACTGGGAGGTATCCCATCCCTGACACTGGAATTTTTCTGTAACAACCTTTGTCTTCTGAGCAGAGCATGATCCATGCCCACAGGGTGTTTCTGCGTGGATTAGCATGCCACCAAAGTGTCCTCTGAATGCTTATGCTGGTGTCCATAGGTCAGTGCTGCTCTCACTGTGGCTAAAGTTCCTTGTTGTTCCGTTTTGAAATGCCATCAAACATACTAATTCAAACATGAGAGTCACAGAGAAAGAAAATACATAAAGGTGGTTGAAAAACAATGGCAGAAAATGTCCCAGATATAAAGAGAAAGAAATTAAAAGTAAAAATGAGGCTGAGGATGTAGGACAGTAGTGAAGTGCTTGCCGAGCATGCGCAGGCCTTAGGGTCAACCTCCAATAGTTCCAAGAGAAACAGAAAATCTAGACAGACAAGCAATGAGCAAAGATATTGAATTAGCAATAACATCACCACCCATCAAAGCAAATCCCAGACCCTAAAGCCTTCATGGATGAACTGTACCAACTAAAGAAGAAAGAGGGAGGAGAAAGAGGGAGGGGGAAGAAGAGAGGTAGGAAGAGAAGGGAGAGAGTGGGAAAAGAAGGAAGAAAGGATGGGGGAAGAGGAAGAGAATGGCTGCGGAGCAATACTAAGGAAGAGGCATCAGAAAACACAAACTGAAGGCCAGCAAGCATGACAGAGGACCACCCGCTGGTGGGTGGATCCTCTGGGATGGGTTAAGCTCACAGCCACCTTCTCCTGTCATGGAGATCAGCATTTTGGGAGGTAGCAGGACAAGGGGGTAATGACACACAGCTCAGCTGTAAGAAAAGCTAACCACGCCTTCTGGAGAAAGAATCTTCAAATTCTGCCTCCCTGCTGTCATGCTCTAATGGACAGAAATGGTTAAATAGGAAAGAAGAGAATCCTTCCATATCAGGAGGAACAGAGTTCAGTTTGAAGGAGTTATATGGTATAAGGAAAAACCTAGGTTTCCAGCCCGGCTTTGCCAGATACCAACCATAAATTTAGAAGATAAGCGTTTTGAGATTTATTATCCTCATATATAAAATTAAAACAATACAATTAACCTTTCCTCATCAGCAAAGTTGATTTGAAATTCACGATGAGTTTCCAGTTTATATTCAATTATATTTCATAAGAGTAAAATTTCTAGCCCAAACTTTAAACAAAAAAATCATCATCATCTAGACCAGAAATGGTACATGACGGCATGACTTAAGACACATACGCCCTACACTGTTACAAGACACATTCCTCAGGTCTAGGACAACCACTGCCAACAACTCTGCACACTCAGAGGCCAGAGGACAACATCAAGTATCGTTTCCAGGAACGCTACTCAATGTTTTTGTGTGTGGTTTTTTGTTTTGGTGGGGGTTTTGGGGGGTGGGGTGTTTTATCTAGTTAGGGTCTCACTCTAGGTCAGACTAATCTGGAACTCACTCTGTAGCTCCAGGCTGGCCTTGAATGCACTGCGCCCCTCCTACCCCAGCCTCACTGAAGGTGTGTTCCACCAAGCCCAGGTTGTACACTATTTTGAGACAGAGACTCTCACTGACTTCACTCTCTCACTCAGAAACTCCTCAGTAGGCTAGTCTGGCCGGCCAATGAGCTCCAGGGATTCGCCTGTCTCCACCTCCCCAATGCAGGGATGACAAGGAAGCACCACTAAATCTGGCTTTTTTACATGAGTTCTGGGGATCAAATAGGTCCCTTATGCTGAGCCATCTCTGCAACCAGTCAACAACTTTTTAAAACAAATTTCCCTGCTATTCTCCTAGGGCCTCAGCCATGCTTGGGAATTATAATCAGGAGCAAGAATTTCTGCCCTCATCTTTCTCTGGCATAAAAATCCCAAGTAGGTCACTTCACATGCCTGCTTAAATAAGCTTTCCAACGCTAAGAACTGAATGAATGCCCCAGCACTTCAAACCTGATTTCTATGAAGACTCAAAGACAGAAACAAATTATCAAACCAAGTAGGTTCTCACTGAAAGAGGTCTTCAGCTTTGATACGAAATCTGAGTCAGCCGCTTCCATGGTGAGCAAGCAAGAGCTGCAAACTATGAACAGACAAAAACAGCTAAGTCTCACCGAGCTAATCTGAAAACTTGAAATTACTAGACAATAATGCTTTCAGTTCCTTTTAGAGGTAGTCCACATTACATTAGCACTGGATCAGAGCTTACAGCCACTGAAAGACTACAACAGAGACTTGGAGGCAGCATTCCCCAGACTCCTACTTCCAAGGAAAGAACTGCCACGAGACCAGTGAAGTCTAAAGTGAAGACCCCCCCATCCTTGGGCACCCATTTTGTGCCCAGAACCATGCAAGCACAATTAAGTGTGTTTTTTCCAGTCTCCACAAGCAATTCCACAAGGTAGTTATGACTATTATTCCCATTTTACAAATGAGGGAACTGAAAGCCTGAGGCTGCAGTGGCTTGCCCCATATTCCAAGCTGATAAAAATCAGAGCCAATCTGATTGTGCTCTAAATGTCACCAGCAAAGATAAAGAGAAGATCAAAACACAATAAAAACGGTATCTAAAAGTCATTCTGACAGATAATTAAAAATAGTCAGTGTTGACGTCCATCTACCTATATTCTTCCTTTCTCTGTCATTCCCTCCTTCACCATTAACTGATAGTAAGCACAGCAAAATTCCAGAAAGAAAGTCAGGCATGTCTGGAAGGCTGCACCTGTTTGCACACACAGGACAAGGGCCATATTCCTAAACAGAAGGGATACTTTGGGATTAACTCCTGATGTCAAGCATATTTATCTAATGCTTTATATAGATAACCATTAATTTTTAGTAACAAAGGAGATAGTAATAAGGAAATAAAGTTCTGAAAAGATTGAAAACGGTAGTCCAGAGTGTGATGGTTATACTCAAATATTTTTTACGCCTGCTTTTTTGGTTATCTGAAGCTTTTTTTTTAATATTTTATTTATTCATTTTCAAGCAGAGAGAGAGAGTACACCAGGGCCACCACCTTGTGAAGACTTCAGTCTACTAACAGTGGACACAGCTAAAACTACACAGTACTGTGTGTGGCATTCTGCACGTCACTAGAGAACAACAACAAAAAAAAAAAAAAAACCCACAACTTTACTTTTTCTTTTCTATGAGAGAGAGCGACAGACAGAGCATGGGTGTACCAGGGCCTCTAGCCGCTGCTAACAAATCAAGATGTATATGCCATCTTATACATCCAGGTTTACATGGGTATTAGGGAATCTAAGCCAGGTCATTAGGCTTTGCGGACAAACACCTTAAGTGTTAGACCATCTCTCCAGCCCTTTAAAAATCTTTTAATGACAACTTTCATAAATCTAAATATACCATGATCTAAACAAACCTACATGTTCATTCCTGGTTTTAATCTACTGAATAATTTCTTTTGGATTCAGGAAATAATAGGGGAAAATGATTAAACAACTTTTTTGGATTACAAATAAATATAAATCTATTCTTAATTGTAAAAAGGTTTAGAAGGAACTAGAATTCTTCAAAATGGAAGTACACAGTTGAATTCCTACATTACACAAGTAACATTCAGAGTAAAGATACTACTAAGAGTAAAACCGTATCAGTTTAGCACATAAAGTCTTATTAAATTCAACCCTATGTCATCGGGGACTACAGGATTTCAGCAGACAATACGATGGGTAGCAGTACTAGCTCTGGATTTGGCAAGAGGGATCGCAGTTGCTGCTCTCGTCCAATGGCTAGCAAGACAACGCCCATGACCACTCCTTGGCCTTTCTTTAAAGGGAGTCATGCCATCTATCCTACAGACTGAAAAAAGCAGGTAAAGAACCTTCTTCCCCAGATATCTATCACATAATAAAGCCTCAGTACATGGAAGCTACTGGTAATTGGCAAAAGCTCCAGGAAAGCAGACATTTCTGTCCGTTTGGTCACTTTACGAACAGAAGACATACCTCGGATCAGTGCTCATACACAGAGTCATGCTCCCATTTACCTACTTCACATCCAAGTTCTCCCTCCCCTCATATAGTCCTCTTATGTAGAGTAAGTAGCTGCTACTTTTTTTTGAGACATTCAAATTATAGAAAAATATTTTAAGTGTTTAAGGGATCTGAGTTAACATGTGTACACGTAACATTTCTGTAAGCTGTGTGCTTACATATAATTATAAATAACTCAGGCTATTAAAAAACCAACCATTGTGCTCCTACAATAGAAAAACAAAGTCTTTGGAATAATTATAGAGGGAGTTGGAGGGAATGGTAGGTAGAAAGCAATTTATAAGAGCTACAAAGTAGAATTTGGAATATTGTCTTAAAACAAAAACAAAACAAAAAACCTGACAACCATTTGTTCAAAGCTGCCAAGTCTTGAGATAAGCAAGTTGTCCTGGGAAACTAACGTACAACATAAAGCCCTTTCTGAGGAAGAATTCCAGCCGTCCTGGGTAATCCCATCCTGGATCACTTGTAGCAACAGACCTGCTCAGTTGTCTCAATCATGCAAAGAAATCTGAAAGGCTAGGCAAATGTTCTCTCCGCTTCAGATGTGTTTTCAATACGGCTACATTCTGCTCTCCAAATACTCTTCCTATGCCTATGTGCTGTGGGCTCTGACCTCAGAACCCAGAGGTCACACTGTGACCACTGTGAGGAGTGAGCAAGAGATCAAGAGCAGGAATTCTGGACCTGACCCTCGCCTGGCTCCGACCCCTTTGGCAGGCACACTATTTCTGTAGGCTTTGGAATCCTCATTTGTAAAATTAAGGTGGATTTGGTGGGTAGTTCTCAGCCAGAGATCCCCAAATCTCTAGGAGTCCCTGAAGCCTTAATGAGAGACAGGGATATTTGTGTTGCTTCCTAAGAGCCCACAGAAATGATGAATTGACTGCTTAAAGAAGCATCAAGTATTCTGGCTGTAGATTGGTGCTCTTAATGGTGATAATGGATGGTACACAGTGACACCCGTCGTATCGCAGGAATGCTAAGACCTGAACCTACTCTCAGAGCTATGTCTTAGGAAAAAAGTCACAATATCACCAAACATAGCACCTAACTATGAATCATCAGAAACGGCAAAGTGACTTAGCACCTACCAAAAACAATTTGCACGACACTCCAAGTTCCTCCAAATTAGAAGCATATACCATTAAGGGAACAAATATGAATATGACAGTCTTGAAGATCTGCAAAGTCAGGAAACCCAGTGAACAACCCTCACACTGTAAAGATGGACACTTTATCTCATGGCCAGGAAAGGCTCGTCCATAGCTGGGACACCAACACCTTGATATGCTCTTACTACACTCCAGATATTATCCTATGAATCCGACACTAAGACCTGTAACAATCCTCAACAACACTTACTTTCCTCATTGTACTAATAACAAAACTGAGGCACACAGAGCATACGAAACTTGCTCAAAGACTCAGCTAGTAAGTTTAGATCTCTAACTTCTGCCCCTAACGCCAACAAATACCTCTCAAAGACAAGTCTCCATCAATACAAACAGAGCCTGATTCTAAGTGCATGGTGATCTACTGCAAAGTCCTTGTCTCTCCCTGAATTCAATCTGTTGTTCCTAGTGCTGGCAAAGACCATGGATGTTCCAGTCAGCTAACATCCCTCCATTCCTTACAGATTCAGAGGACATGAAAAATTCCTAACAGAATGGCTTTTGCAAAAAAGGTAGTTTTGTAATTTTTTTTTAGTTCTTCATGCCATAAAAGCATGTCCCTACAACATACTGAAAAAGGAAGAATTTTGGAAAGAATCTCTCTCTGAACCTGAACTAAGTCAAATTTAATTGCATCAGCCTGAGCCTCAGTTTCCTCATTTCCCTACCTCCTACTTCACAGAAGTGTTACAGACAGAGCACAGGGTACAGAAGCACTATGACTCCAGAGACCTCAGAGTCACCAATTTATGATTATCTTCAACACCCTAACCTACAAACTAAAGCTCTGAACTCCTTACCTGAAATACACATACATACTGTCCATCCCAAGGACAACCATGTGAACTGAATGAGAACATATGTGTGTCAAGCCCAGGGATCAACAATGGTGCACATGCCACTCATGAGCCCTGAGGCTGCTTCCATCACAGTTTTATGGGCTCTGCAAACACCATCAACTGCTGTACTGGTGTGGTGGGGGGAGGGTTGTTTTACTTTGTAAAAATAATTTTGTTAATTTTATTTGCTGGTCCTTTCAAATACTATGTCATTTTTGAAAATGGAAAAACTGAGGCTGAGCAATGTTAAGCCACAGCAGGACGGTGGATGGCTCCAATAGCAGGGTAGAGACAAGGACTGGGCCAAAATAAATTCAGAGCAGGACAAATCAGAAAACTACCAAGTCTCCCAGGAGAAAAATGAGAATACATATTCCCCACCTACTGGTTAAGCAGCTCAGTGCAGAATCAGGAGGTTCAAGAATTCTCTCACTTCCTCCCAGAACAGAACCAACCTTCAGAGTGAGAAAGAATTTCACTATCAAAGCTCTGTTCCCACCCGCAAATTAATGGTGTGGAAGGGGCGCAGAAACAAAGAGCAGTTGTCGCAATCTGCCATCTCAGTCTGGCTGGATTTTCTTAACCCCCTCATTAAAAAGAAGTGAGCAGCGGTCCCTCAGAGCAGCTTCCTCCTTTGGCTGGTCAGAAATATCCTCCTTCCCCAGGTCTCCTCAAGCTAAATATGGTAATTGCTGGCAAACAACCAGCCCAGTAAATTCCAGTGATACTTAAGAAAGTGTTCATATTGCTGAAATCACTCTGAACCAAGCACTTGAGACCTGCAGGGCTTCAGCGTAGAGCAGTTCAGCTGGAGCACTCAATGTTAGAAGCAGTGGGGTGCCTTAAGAACAAACAAGGTTGGAAAAAAGCAATCTACTCTTCTTTAGGGCAACATTCTTCAGCAACATTGATCTCCTACCAACTGTGCACACAGCACTGCACGGGGCTGCGGGGAGAAATGGAAGAAACAGGTGGTGGCCATGGGGTGCCAAAACAACAGGCTGCCTAAGTCCGTTCTGTCCCACAACTAATCAATTTAGTGAGGGGAAAAGGGAGGGAATCCTGCCTCCACCTCAGTTCAGGCAGTGTCAGAACCAGCGGTGAGAGGTGGAGCTAGTGTTAGTTAGTCCTGCCTTTTGGGGAGTTTCATGCTTCAAAAGTTTTGGACATCCAGAAACCCCACCCCAAATCACAAAGTTGGCTCCAGAATATAAAAATTGCCTCCGACATCTTTTTTTTTTTAATTTGGTATTAACGTGCATTCCTGGTGTCGCAGTCAGCCACACGCCGCTGGGATGAATCTCCAAAGCACGCACGATTATGGGGAGGAAAATATTTATTGAACAGATCCAGGGGAAGAAGTTAAGGGAAGGCTGGTCTCCTTTCACAGAAGCAAGCAGAGACAGAGACAGAAGCCCACCACCAGCACCACAAGCAAACACACTCCAAACTCACAAAAGGAACTCCAGGCTTGAGCTCAGACTGCTTTTTGCATATGTATAGCTAAAATTCCAGACCCACCCCAGCAATACCTTAGGACTGAACCCTAGGATCTGGCCAAGGTGACACACTTCCTCTAGCCAGAACTGGCTGGAGACAATTTATAATTTTAATAAACCCTTAATTCTTTTGGGGGACATTTATTCAAAACTACCACACCTGGGTACATATCACTAACAGCACACTGTCTTATACTGAAGTCATATTTGAATTTTAAAGTGGCAAGCTGGGACGGGGTGCATGCTTGTAATCCTAGCACTTGGGGGTTGAAGCAGGAAGGTCAGGTGTTCAAAGCCAACCTCCACTACATAGTGAGTTTTAGGATAGTCTGGCCCACATAAGACCCTGTCCTCGGGCAAAAACAAAAGAACTTTAAAATAGCTACAGAAAATAGTTAACAAATATGGTTTTTAAAAAATCAAACTGACCAGTTGTGGTGGTGTATGCCTTTAATCCCAGCACTTGGGAGGCAGAGTTAGGAGGATCCCTGTGAGTCTGAAGCCACCCTGAGGCAATTTAGTGCATTCCAGGTCAGCCTGGGCTAGAGGGAGACCCTACCTGAGGAGGGGGAGGGGGAATACAAAAGGGATCAGGAGCTGGAGAAATGGTTCAGCAGTTAAAGGCGCTTGCTTACAAAGCCTGCCTGCTAGAGTTTTAAAATATGAAAAACAGTTATAACGCCAACGAAAAGCAGAACAGAAAACCATGTATGTCATGAATTAGTAACTTTAAGTCACCCTCAGTACAGTAGGCAGCACATCAGTCTCATGGCAAGTTTTTAAATCTAAGGCTAGAAAATTAAACAACTATTCCAAACAAAATATTAGCAGTGGTATGATGACTGATGTTTTTCTGGTTGTTCAAGCATCTAAAAAACTTCCAAATCACACACACAAACACACACACACTCACATACACACACTTGTAAAGGTGTCAGAGAAGATCAAGAGTATCACTATGAGTTAATTATATGTAAACATGGGGAATAATTCTGTTGCTATGTAAACCTACCTGAAACTGTTACAATGTTTGTTTTCAGTTATAATATTTTCCTTAAATCTCTTACAAAGCACGTCCCAGGGAGCCACCATAAACAGCTGCTTGGCTTGATGAGGTGCTGAGGCAGGGTCTTTCTCTGCAGCCCTGGTTGGCCTGGCATTGGTGGCAATCCCTCTTGCCTCAGCCTCCTGAATGCTAGCATTGCAGGCCCATGCCATGACACTCGGCAGTTACTGTTTTAATAGTAATATAATGACAAAAATTTGCATGATGCACAGGATATGGCCTTTTCCCTAAAATCCCCACAAAGATTAGGAAGTGTCTTATCTTAAATGTTGTAATAAAGTAAATACATTTCATGGATCTGATCAAAGAGTTAGCAAATGAAACAATTTTCGCAGTAAAAAATGTAGACATCAATAACCAAGGTACAATTCCTTAAACTTTTAATAAGACTAGAGAGTTTCTGAATAAATACCTTTGACAGATAGCAAAGGAAAAGGTATCTCTGCAACTTACCACAGTCACTATTCAGAGATGCTCAGCCATCCACTATCTAGTTTAGGACTGTTCGTAGGAGAGAAAGTTACTATTTAGAGATGTTCCATCCACACTCTATAGTTTGGGACTCTTCGTATGAGAAACAGGCTATTGCACAGACAATATTCAGTTATCCTTTGTTGAATGTTGCATGTGTCTACCAACGTAGCAACCTTCCCTGCCAGGGAAACTACTGAATGTTTGAGACACAAAAGCTTTCAGGAGAGAGAGGGAGGAGGGAGAGAACAAAGACAGAGAAATGGAGAAAGAGGAAACCAAGGGGCAAGGACCGAAAACCACACAATTTTAAAATGCACCTGCCTCCCAACAAGGCAGTGTACTTTAGGACAGAACCACCAGCTTCTTACTCAGTAAGCAAAGCTGTATTTAAAAGGGATGCTATTTGTTAAACGAAGACATATTATTAAGAAGACAAAATCTGACTCCAAACAAAACATTGTCATCATGTTTTTCTTACCTCACAAAATCCACACACACTCTCTTCCTATGAATAAACATGCATATGGGTGGGAGAGTTACTCTTACCCCAGAAACAGGTTCTGCAACACCACAGACCCAACCTGTCTTTGTGTGGCAATGAGTCCATCTTGGCATGATGTTTGGCTGATATAGTCAAAGAACCCAGAGTTACTACTTAGCTGCCAACAACCTGACTTGGAGAGCAGAAACCGCCTCAGGCGGGCCTCCAGGGAAATGTGCTCCTCCACTATAAGAGAGACTCAGGCCAGAAGAACAAAGGCACCACAGCTCGGCCAGGCAACCCGTAGGCAGTTCCAGATGGACAGGGGGCAGTGAAACGCCCCCAAAGAGCTAGTCACAAGCAGTTGAGAAGCTGGTAGGACAGGGTTTTGCCAGGACAAGTACAAAAGGGTGAGGGCGATGCTAGAGTAATTAACCAATGCCACCTGCAGGAGCAGCCCTGGGTGTGTCCATGGCACACTCACTCCCTATGGTGAGTCCTTCCAACCACTGCCACTGAAGAGAACTGCCACCCTCACTTGTCCTAGATCAAGCTGGCATCCGGACACAGTGCTCTCTCTTGCCACAAACCCACTAGCAGACGCCACAGCATGTGCCAACTTCATATTTACAGCCCCGCGAGACAAAGGGGTCTTTATCTTCTCCCCAAGTCAGGTCTTTGTTCTAAGTTACTACAGGAAAAGAAGGAAATGGCAGGAAGTGCAGAAGAGCAGAGAAACCGAGATGGAGAAGCCAGGCTGGTGTTCTTAGGGGATAGCAGGTATCTTCCCCAGCCCTACAGCTCTGAGAAGCCAGGCTGCTGTTCTCTGGCTGCAGCAAAACCTGAAGTAGATTCCCCAGACCCGATAGCTCTTGAGTCGCACAGACTGCAGGAAACTGCCTTCAGAGTGTAGATCAAATGGCTAAATGACTTTCACATTCCTTACTGTGTTTGTCTCCAGGATGGTGGCACATCTCGGGAACAGTTCCAGGCCAAAATCTGGGCTGCAGAATGAGAATGTTTGTCTAAAAAAATAAAATTAGTACTGCTGCAATGATTGACCTTCCATCTCCTCACAATGATATCCTTGAGGGACATTTCCAACACCAGGCAAGTGTTCATGGGTTAACAAAACAGGAAGGCACAGGAAGCACCATCCAAATGGCAGAACCCAGGACTCCAGGGAGGACAGCACAAGGACTGAGCCTACATTCCAGCACCTGAGAAACATTCTGGCGCACCAGAGTCACACAAACAGCCCTGAGACGCGGACTAATTGTTGTTGTTTTTTAAGTTTTATTTATTTGCAAGGAGAGAGAGAGAAGAGGAGGAGGAGAGAGAGAGAAATGGGCACTCCAGGGCCTCTTTTGCCCCTGCAAATGAACTTGAGATGCATGCATCACTGAGTGCGTCTGGTTCTACATGGGCACTGGGGAATCAATCGAACTCAGGCTGTCAGGCTTTGCTTGAAGCAAGCACATTTTAACTGCTGAACTATCTCCTGCCCTCGTGTGTGTGTGTGTGTGTGTGTGTGTGTGTGTGTGTGTGTGTGTGTGTCTGTGTCTGTGTCTGTGTGTCTGTGTCTTTAAGCAACTTTATTATACTTGACACCAGAGCAGTATTCTTCTTTCTTTCGAGCTACAAAGATGTATGTTCAAGGGAGAAGAAAAAAAGATCACAGGACCCAGCCAACAACCTACTTACACTGTCAAACAAAGAACAAACAAACAAATAAACCACCAAAACTCTTGACTGTGCCTCACTCTGCAGTGACTCCAAACTCCTTTTATATAAAAACCATTCTACCATTTCTTGAACATACAACTTCCCAGACACCACTGCTGGCCCCAGCATCAGAATCTCCAGGCCACCCTGGCCTTCTTTTCAAGAGAAACATTCTCCTGCCCTCGAGACCCCTGGGAAGCACACAGCAAGCACACAGGGCTGATGGCTCACTAAGCAGCCATTCCAGGGTCACCCTCATGTGCCTCAGACGCCTCTCCTTTACCAGGCAGTGAGTCTAGGTTCAGCAAAGGGTACTTAGTCACCCCTGTTTGGTCTCTGTCATCCACATAGAGTTCAGGACTCTGTAGGACAAATTCTGGAGAGGAAGCAATGGGTACAAATAAATCACAGGAGTTCAGACTACGGCTGAATAAAGAATGAGAGTTGAAGGAGAGCTGCACACACGGCCTCTGGTGGGAGCCATCTATCATGAGAAGACATGGGTCCCAGGCTGTAACAAGAGATCAGACCCAGCACAGGATAAATCAATGGGCTAGGGGAGTTTTTATGTCCCTGCCAGCACATATCACAATAAAGAAGAAAATTTTAGCCACCTCTCAAGTAAAAACAAAGGGTAGCATGGTGTCTCAGCATGCATGCTGGAATCCAGCCCTCCAGGGGCTGAGGCAGGAGGATCAAGAGTTTCAAGCCAGCCTGGGTCACACAGAGAGATCTTGTCTGAAAGGGAGGAGGAAGACAGTAGTACAAAGTCTGTAGTCTTCCAGTGACGCTCTACCTTCAAAGGAGGAAGCATGGAGTCATGCCCCTGACTCACCATCTCCAACAGAATATCTGAAAGGAGGCAGAGCAAGAGTCACAGGTGCTCAACCAAGACCTGCTCCTCGGGTGACTGCCGAGTAGGCATGTACCATAAAGTTCTGTAGGACAGAGGAGGAATGTGTGTGATACAGTTTCAGAGACCACGCTCACAGCATGGGCTGCCTCAAATATTTATTGATTTATCATATCCTACCTTTAGATTTTTTTGTTTTATTTTTGTCTGGTTTGGTAGTGATATTCTGGGAATTCATTTGATGAGAAAAATACATAGTTTAATCACAGTACATATCCTTAGTCTAATATATCATTGCAGTACCAAGCTTAAGATGAAAAAGCTGAAAAAGATCATTAACAGATTTTTCTCTCATGTAGAAAATTATTGCAAAATGACTAGTCCTCGAATGCCTAAATGACAACGAGGCAACTCTGAACAAAATAACCCAAACCACGGAAGAGGGGGCGGAAAGATTGGAAGAGCCACGGTGGGGGAGAACTCCTAGAGACATCGCCCCACTCAGTAACATCACACTAAGGTGGGTGGAATCGGTCTGGCTCCTAGGCTATCCATAATCCTCTACTCCATGGACTGATCCAGACTGCCCATGGAGGAGGATATCCAGCTGATTAGGGATAGGAAGAGGGGCATTGGGGAAATAGGGATAACAACTCATTATTTGTTCATTAAATTTATTTCATTATGGGTAATAATGATAAAAAAAAAATAACCCAAACCACCAGCCTGTGGTAGTAATTCAGGAAGCAGTAGCTCGAGAGGCAGGGTCGGAGGACAGAGCCTTCAAGTGAAATTCCAAAGTCAAAGTGACCTTTATAACCAGAAAAATGTGATAGAAAAAAGAAAGCCCTACACACAAAGAAAGGCAAAAAACGACAGGTCTAAATAAAACATCTGGGGGGAGGGAAATATTTGGTTTTTCCCCAAATGTAAGGTAACCAATGACTCTTACAAATACTGTTGCACAACTACCAGGAGTACTACGGTAGTGCAAAATAAAGAGGGGACTAAGATGTCATTTTGAAAACTTCAACTGAACAAGTGTTTATTGAGTGCTTACTCAATGTCAAGGCACCAGCCAGGTAGAAGGGAGGAGAGTGCTCATCAGAACAGTACATAACCAGACACAATTTTCCTGGAGCACACATTAACAAGTACGTCAGGATGTTGTGTTCTTGTGTATGTAAGCTCATCTGTGCATGAGACAGAAGCCTGAAGAGTGACTAAGACCCAAAACTTGAGACCCAGAGAAATTCTAGTCACAATTCTGCAATTGGCTCTGTGACAAAGTCCATCAGAAAGTGGAGCACCAAACACCCATTCTCCTTACGAGGTCACCAAACCAATTAAAAATAAGCCTGAGAGAGATTTCTGGTCTTCTGGCTCAGACTGGGGAAGAAAGACAAGTGGAAGAAAATAAAACATTTTGCTTTAAAGTTACTTAGAGAGAAACTGTGAAAAGAACAAGAAGACTCCAAGAAGGATGAGCGGAAAAGGAAAGGCTCAAATTGAGTCATCCAGATAGAACTATCAAGAAAGGAACCACTTAAATATGCATTCTCATTCCCTTGGGGGCTGAGAAGACGGCTCAGTGCTGAAAGGCACTTGCCTACAAAGCCTACCAGCCAGAGGTTCAATTCCCCGGTATTCATGCAAAGCCAAAGTGGCTTATAAATCTGGAACTCATTTGCAGTGGCAAGAGGCCCTGGCATTCACATTCTCTCTTTCTCTCTTTCTTTCTCTCTTTCTCTAATAAATAAAAATATTTTTAATCATGCCTTGGAGTGTTTTAAAGTAAGAATTAAAATACATAAATGATGTTTGCAGACGTTTTAACAGAGGAAGTTATAATATCACTCCAATACATGAAAAATGAAAAAGACATGGCACCAGATACTGTAGCTTTTAGTTTAGCAATTTTGAAATTCCTTGAGAGTCAGTAAGGTTATCACTAGAACAGCTAATTAACTGATCAGGTCATTATAGAAATTATTAAAATTGAGAAGAAAAGCTCTCACCTACTACCTGAAAGCAGATAAAATGGAATTAATCCGTGAGTCCCAACCAGGTTACTGGGTCAGAATCAGTCACCATGGCCAAGTCAACTGCAACTCAGGGCTTTGCTCTAGCAAATGGGAGGCAGGAAGGAGGACCATCAGGAGTGTTGGAGTGGGAACTACATGAATGCAAATTCTGTGGGCAAGATAAACTTTCTGTGGGTGGGATATTTTTAAAATGTATTGTAAGGCTGCTCTGAGGCATCCAAGCATATCCCACTGAATTTAGGCATTTTTAAAGGTCCTGAAGTCAGTGGCAATCCAGGCTCATCAAAACTCGCTCCCCTAAACAGGAAGAAGCCTACAAGTGGAAAAGACAAAGAAAATGCCAACAAGATATGAGTAAATATTTTTCAAACTCAAGACATGAAGACTTTGGGATGTGGTTTGGTTGGTAGAGTGCTTGCCTAGCGGAGGTCCTGGGTTCAATGCCCAGTACTTTAAAAATGGGCATAGTGGCAACATGCTTATAATCTCAAGAGATTACAGAGGTCATCCTGGGCTACAAAACCAGCTCAATGCTCAAAGCATGAGGGGAAAAAGACTACAACCAATCACTCTGTCCTCCTCCCCAAAGAAATAGAACATAAGATTGAAAAATGAAAAAATAGTTACAGGATATATTTCAACTCCCTCTGAAAGGGGGAAAAAACAAGTTTTTCATGAATTTTTTTTAAGCAGAAGACCTCAGCTGCGAAGTTACTCAAGAGGCAGCAAACCAAGGAGTCACTCCCACTGCAAAGCCAAAAGAAAAGTAGGTGCATGGGGTGGCCCAGCATAGCTGCTTAGACAGATGGGTTGACAGCCCCTTGCCTGAGAAACTCAGTGATGTTTAAATTAACAACTGGCCTCAGGCCAAACACAGGAACACTGAAAAGTTTAGGAGGGTGTAGGATAATTGGTACCTAGGCAAAACACATCACAACAGATGAGAAGATTCACAGCTAGACTCAGAGAAGACGGAAGTTTGTAGAAAGACACGGGCTCTTGAATTGCTTCTATTACAATAGTTTAGCATCTAAAGAATACCTGTTAAAAGTCAAAATGTCTAAATTTTGTAACTTGAGCCAACTTGACCAACACTCAAGTTGGCCCCCTAACAGCTCATGAGAAATAGCAGCAGCTCACCAGAGCCTAAGCGGATGGGTGACGCACAAGGGGCCCTGGAAGGAGAGAAACCCAGGCCCCACTTCTGACATCGGTCTATCGCTCAGCATTTACATCTGCAAAACCTTACAATCCTATTTCAGATCATGAGGATGAGTTATTCACTACCTAGAACAAGTTCACAGTAGACCAAGAAGTGAGATCTTCAGACTCTCCAGTCATCATGCACCTCTTTATCCTAAATCTAAACTGTCCCTAACGCTTTCGCGCAAAGAAAAGGGAAGACTAAAGCTCCTGTCACATGAGTTTTCATTAGTTTCAGAAACACAGTTTTGCTGCATCGTGGCACAGCCTCGTGGTCTACTTCTGAAGTTCTCAGGGACCAGGCAGAGTATGAAATGTGAACCTTCCAAGGAGCATCTGGCTGGTGTTGAACAACTCAGAAATGTTTCAGGTGAGAAACAACGTGGTTCTTTCTGAACATCTGTGACTGGCATGTTGGCTGCCCGTTAGCAAGGAACAAAGACCACGTCCTCCTGAAACTCACTGTCTTTGCTTTGAAAAGAGACGCACTAGCTTTGGGGAAAGGCAAAATCGTCCTTAAGACTGAGCTGGAAACATTCACAAGACACCATCCCGCTGGAAGCGCACAATCCAAAAATAATGAAACGCAGCCTCGACCCTAAAAAGACCTTGTGAACACCTCTTGTGCGCTATGGGTTTAATAGACATTCTTTTAATTAATCCTATTAGCTGGGCAATTTCATTCCCATTTTATTGGTGAGTTAATACAGCAGATCTGAATGCCGGATTACATAGCAGGCTCCTTCCAGGAAACATTCCAAAGAAATTTAAATTCTGAAAGTGTGGGTGGGGGAGACGAAGTAAGATTCTTTTCTTTCCTCGCTCCCACCGTGCTAGAAAGGCAGTCGGGAATATCCAACCATTAAAAAGGAGAGGGGTTTTTCTTGAAGCGCTTCGAACCAAAGCATCCACTTTTCCTTGCCCTACCCCCAACCGCACCCCAAGAGCCGGAGCCCTCGGCCAGGTCGGAGGGGCTGGGGACCCACCGTCACGGCACATTCCAGGCCGGGACGCGGCTGCAGCCGCGCAGCTCGCGCCGGCCAGGGTCGCGCGGCCTCCGCCCTCCAGGCTCGGGCGAGTGTCACGCCCCGGGCAGGGCTGGACCCCAGGCCCCCGAGGGCCCCGCATTCCTGCGCTCGGGCCCTCGGCGCGGCCCGGGAGCCGCCGCACACGCGAGCCGAGCCTCGGACCCCCGGCCGCCCCCCGGCCGCCCGGGACTCACCGCGCGCGGGGGCCGCCGCGCACAGCCACAGCGCCAGCAGCGCCCACGGCCCGGCGCCGCGCGGGCCCGGCATCTCCTCGGCCCCGGCGGCTCCGCCGAGCAGCCCCGCTTCCTCCGCCCGCGGCTCCTCCCGGTCCCGGCCGCCGCCCGAACTGGGGCTGAAACTTTCTGGGCGGCGCGGCGCTGAGTGTCCTTCCGCCGCCGCCGCCGCGGCCCCGCCCCCGCCCCCGCCCCCGCCCGCCGCCCTCCGCCCGCACCCAGGGGCTGCCCGCGGGAAGAAGCGCCGGCCAGCGCCGCGGAGGGATCCGCGAGGCCGACCCCGGCCCCCGGCCCCCGGCCCCGCCAGGGGCTCGGAGCCCGACCCCGCGGAAGCCCCGGCCCCCGGCCCCGCGGGAAGACCCGACCCCGGCCCCGCGCACCCTCCCGGGCTCCGGAGGGGCGAGGCGAACAGACCCCGAGCTGTCGGGGAGGACCGGGCCGGGGCGCCCGCGCCCACGCCCACGCTCGGGCAGCTCTCCTTCCAGTGCTGGAGGACCGAGCTCAGGGAGGCTTTCCATGGATCGGCGGCCTGAGAGCGAGACCTTGAAGCGCCAGCCCCATGCTTGGCAGACAGACAGACCCGCCCAGGAGACCCCTCCTAACATTGCCTGGGAGCAGCCGAAAGACCCCAGGACCAGTTACGATGAGGAAAACGACAGAAGAAATGGATGGCTATGAGAAAGTCTTGAGGAATACTCGCGGGTTGGCCAAAATTAGGGGACTAATTGGATGCGGAGGAAGTTCTACCACAGAACCTCCCCAGCTTCTGTAGGGAGAGGTGCAAACTTCCAGAACGGGTACATGGGGCAGCTTCAGCTCCTGCCCTCGCCCCACTGGGAACTTCACACAATACCAGGCTTGGAATGACCTCAGAGTCCCCATTCCTCCTCCGCTTGGTGAATTTTAAGCTTTTGGAAGAAGACTTTGCCCACTGTAACAAGTTCCTCCCAGGATCCAACAGTCCCTCCGCTGTGCAACTTTTTATCTGACAGCGATACCTCTTTTTCCCCCATAGGACTGTTTCTATTTCTGCACTAGGAAGCCTGTATTAATCCTCCTGGTGCATCACATAGGAGATGCTGAACAACACTGAGTAAGTTCAGGCCTGTGAAATCCTAAGACTGCATCTTAATAGCTTCTTAGACCAGTAAGTAAGCAAGTGCAATGACTGAAAAAAGTCACACTTAGATCCTAGAACCTCTCTTCAAAAATAACACTGGGCCTGGGAGATGTAAGAGTGATGCTTCTCGGGCCTGAAACCTAGGAGTTCAACTCCCCAAGTCCATGTGGAAAGCTGAGCGTGGGCAGGAACACCTGCCTCCATGTAGGGAGGGTGCTGGGGACGAGGAACCCCCTGGGCTTGTTGAGCCTAAGCAGCAAACAGCTCCTGAAGAGACCTCAACTCATGGAAAACTTGCCACTGATCACCAACAGGAGGACACCTCGGATTCTCCTCTCACTTCTGCACACAAGCAAGCTCATGGGGTGTGGGCATCACTGCACACACATGCATACATCACCCACATGAAAAAATAACATAATTAGTCAAAAATCACTGAAACGCCTCTTGTACATGTTTAAGAAAGATGGTAAGTTTAATTTGTAGTTGACCAACAGCATTGCATTCTGAACATTCTCTTTACTCACTTGCAGATAGCTCATAGTGACTTGAAACATACAAATGTTCGACTCGCCTGCAAGAGTCAGGTTTGTCACGATCAAAATCTATTCAGAAGAAGGTAAAAGTATTCCTGAAGAACAGCTCCAGAAATGAATGTAGCCAATAGCGGCGTTATTGAGTAGCTGTACAGTCCCTCAAGTTGAAAGGGAGTGAATTGTCAAGAAAAGAACTGGCATCATTAAAGTCGTAAGAGATGAGAACAAAGTCCACCCACCCACCAGCCACCCAGGGATTATTTGCCATCTTTGAGACAGACCCTGGGCATGGAGCTCAGGGGTAAAAGGAAACAAGCAGAATTAAGATCCATTTTGACTAGTAGTGTGGTTTCAGCCTAGGGACGGTCAAGCAGAAGTGAACAAACAAATTAAGAATTGGAGGAGAAAACGGCCAATCAGGAAAAGAAGGGACTTCTCACATTGAGATGCTGTACTGTGTTCCTGGCACAGGGAACGGGTGGAAAGGGGGCAGACCACAGAGGTCAGAATGCTGCCCCCTTGAGCAGGCGCTATGGGGACACAGAAGAGATGGGTTTGGCTCCTGAGACCAGAAACTAACACTTAAATGAAAGAGGAAAGGGAGATCAAGGAATCAGCCATGACCTCAGTAGCTGGAGGCATGATGATGCCATCCCCAGATACAGGATGTCAAAGAGAAGGAAAAGAAGGTGATAGAGAAGATAAGCAAGATAGCAGCATAGCTGGAAGGGGAGCCCTGTCCAGGCATCACAGCATGACTAGCTGAATGAAATTGCAGTCTGGCAACTGGTCTCATCCCAAGATTAAGCCGAAATTCTCCTGCTCGCATCTCTTTTCCTGGCCCTTTCCAGAAGCCAGAGAAGCTGTGGTCTCTCATGCCTTAGGTAGTAGCTTCAAGAAGTGGAATGCCCAAATCTGCCTGGAGGGGTCAGCCCCAGATACACCAACAGTCTAGTTACTGAGATGAATGGGGGAAACAGGTCTTCTCCTCGGGACAGTGCTACCAGTCAAAACAAATCCTACTCACAGGAGACACTGGTAGGAAAACCTGCAGGGGATCCTAGAACCAGCCATCCATGTTGCTGACCCTTTAAGTTTCTTTCGTAGCTTGACTGATGCAAAGAAAAATGAGCTCCTACAAACGTTCATCTGAAAACTTCACAGTCCATTAGTACTAGAAAAACATGAACAAGAACTACTTATTTGAGTTTTATTCAAAATTTAAAAATATACAAATAAAGGGCTGGAGAGATGGTTCAGCAGTTAAGGTGCTCGCCTGCAAAGCCTAAGGACCTGGGTTTGATTCCCCGGTGCCCACGTAAAACCAGATGCACAAGGTGGTGCCTCTCTCTCTCTCCACTCTCTCATATATATATATGGCCTCCTCTCAAATACATAAATAAAATTACACACAGAATATAGGTCTGTGTTTATTAAAGCCTACATGCAAAATCTCTCAAAGCGAAGCAAGCACAGAACTATTTGTTCTCAGGTCTGCTCTCTTCAATCCAATTGGCCATAAAACCCTCAAGGGAAGAGACTGACTGATTTTTGCCCCACTTTCTAGCACAGTGATTAATAAAATATGATGGGATTTGGAGGTTAATTTGGTTTTTTTGTCTTGTTTTATTTTGTTTAGGTTTTCTTTTTGGGGGGGTGTGGGGTTATGGTCTCTTATAAGCTAAGGCTGGTCTTGAATGTCCTATGTGGCCAAGGACCACGAGGCTTCACTCGTGTGTGTGTGTGTGTGTGTGTGTGTGTGTGTGTGTGTGTGTGTGTGTGTGTTTACTGGGAATTATACCTAGGCCCTCACACGTGCTGGGCAAGCACTTGTCCACTGAGCTACAACCCCAGCCCTATAAATAAATGCTGAAATCAGAACATGTATATTCCCATAAACTGGGAAAGAGATGCAAGGCTAGAAGGATGAGCAGGCGTCTTGGAGATTGCAGGTGAATCAGCTTGACACTAGATACTGAAGAAAGAATCCCCAAGGATCAAACCTGAGCTGACTACTCCTCACATTTTACCACATAACAGGAATCCTACAATGTGGGAAGAGATGTTCCTGAAAGCAGGAATTAAAAGGGAGGACTTTTTTTTAATACTGCATTTCAGCATTTGAGTAGTGTGTTCCACTTTCCAAAAACACTTTTAAGTATATAATCTCATTTGATCCTCAAAGCAACCATGGGAAATAGACAGACCAGGCATTATTATCCCATTTCATAGATGAAACAATGGAGATAAGGTGTCTTTCCCAAGGTCAAGTAAGTAATTAGTGACAGCTGAGACAAATTCCCATGGTTTCTGACTATTTATTCAGTCTCATTCCACGGACTCTCTGGGTGCAACCGTGTGAAGCATTTCTGAGATTATATTTAGTTTGGGGCCTCTAGGCAAAGGGTATCAGCTTCCTATCACTTCTGGTTTGGTACAGAGCAAGCTGACCCACAGCAACTGGGGAATCTAAACAAGTGAATGCGCTCTTCCATTTTAAAGCATTTTTGAGAGCTTGCCCTCTGCAGAGCATGTCCTTGACTCTAGCAATACAAACATAAGAGACCCAGGCTCTCTGGAGATCACAATGCACTGAGCAAGGCCAACATACAAATAGCATGACTACAGCAGAGATAACTCAGAGGGCCCTGGGAACACAGGCAGCTCTGTAATGAACTTCTAGGCCATTTGTATTTCCTCAAATTCCTAGTCTGAAAGATATGAACTGAGGTGGCCCACTAACTAATTATAAACAGCTTAAAGACAAGGACCATCACTTATTTATTTCTTCTTCTTATTTGCTAACCTCGCATTAGTTAAGTCTTTGCCTCGCATAGCCCCAATCTTCACTAATGACCCACATTCCACATGACTATAATCCCAGCGCTCAGAGGCTTCGGTAGAGAGTCAGGACGGCCTCAGCAACAGACATCGCAAAACCCTGTCAAAAACAACAATGACAGCAAAATGCCATTCACCCAAAGCGATGCCGAGTTCCAGAGGCAACTGTTAGCCTCAAGATTCAAAGTGGCTCTCTGAATTGTCTCTGAGTTGTCTCAGAATTGTCACGATTGTATTTTGATTTAACTAATAGTAAGGAAAAGAAGATTTAAGATGGCTTTACATAAGGACCTCTTTATCATGTGTGTGTACTCTATGACAAGTGGATGGTGTCTAAAAAAACTAAATCCAAAATCCTCTGATATTTGGCAGACACAAAGGAAAAATAGCAAAAATTTATTTTATACTGAGAAGCATTACACTGTACTTCCTAAGTAGGTGCACAATTTTCACACATAACGATGTAAACGGGGGCTGACCTGCATGTGCCAAGGCACCTCCCCAGCTCAAGAACACCACAGCTGCACAAGTGTGTCATTAGCACTGGATGAGTCTTGGAGCATCAGTCACTAAAGTGGTGATGCAAAGCTGAGTGTTTATGAAATACTGTGGCCTTTGTTCACAGAAACGATTCCATTGTTTCTACCCAATGTTCTTATATTTCACCTTCATGATTAACCAAAAAATTCTTGAACAGTGAGGCCGTGGGCAAACAGACTGCTTCCACCTTAAAATGTGGAAAAACCATTCCACCATCTAGGTGCAGACCACCTATGAGTCCCCAGAGACAAAAGTAAAGGGAATATTTTCTCATTGTGTGGGATTCCAAAATGGTTAACTAAGTATGAGAGGCGGCATGAAGTCATGAAGGGAATCCCTTCTATAAAAGTGAGCATAAAAAGGTTTCCCTCTGTGTAAGTAATTCATTGGGAGATAATGAATAGCTGACAACAGGTATTTATGACGGAAGCATACATGGCCTTAACAACAGAGGTTGCTTCTGGAAACACTCTAATTAAGAGTAATTTTATAGGAAAGTACAAATCAGTGGTGTAGATGTCTGCTAATGGGTGCAAAGAGACAGAGCTGGTAATTGCTGGGCTCAGACCAATATTTGCTGCTGATGATAATGGACTTGTAAATATGCAAATGGGGTTTCTGATAAAGCTACAGAACATCAATGCTATTGGTCCATGTGGGACCATGTGCACTTAGAATTCATGAGGAGACTGCTGGTCACTCCTGAATACCTTTTCGATATCTGTCATAAATCCGCAATATGACATTTTTGTGATCTTGCTCGGGGACCTAGCCCAATCATTTTTCTGTCACGCCTGTGTGCCTCCCTCCCTCTCACAGCAGTGGCTGGAAGTCTAAGCAGGAAGGAATGAGCAAATGGTGGCTGACAGAGAATGTTCTTCATGTCCAACTCCTGCTGAAGCCAGGCTTGGTGACTCACACCTTTAAATCCAGTGTGAGGCCATCCTGGGCTACAGAGTTCTGAGTCAGCCTGAGCTAGAGTGAGACCCAAGCATGTACTGTGAGAGTCTAGGAAGGTTCACGTGGTAGCTGTGAAGAGCCCTGCTAACAGTTCGTGTGCCTGGCAGTTTCTTTCGCAAGATACGCTATCCGAACCCTTCGTCTCTGTCTCTGTAGTCACAACTGTCACTTGTAAACAAGATTAACTAAAGACAATGGTTGGGGGAAGAGATATTTTTAAAGAAAGGGAAGGAAATGGTAAAGTGAGCATAGATATCATAAAAGATAGTTAACTCCAAGTGCTAGAATTAGGAAACAACTTTCTCATTTAAAAAGGAAAACTTAGAACCTGTGTGCCTTGGTCATCCGCCCTTGATGGGTTTTGAGGAGAAAGGGGAGGTAAGACGAGTTGAAGACAAGAAAACCAGAAGAGAAGAGCAGGAGAGGAAGGTGACAGGGAACACCTGCTGGGAAGTGAGGCAGTAGCACGCACAGGAGCAAAACAAGAGCCAACATGGAGTTCCCCCTTGCACATGCCCCTTCCCTCAAGCAGGTCCTGCGGAGCACACAGCAAGAAGAAGCCAGCCTCAGGACACCTTCCTGAACTGAATGCCCTCCAGAGAATTCAAAGTCCTCAAGTCCAATTCCATTCCCCCCACCATGACTATCGTAGGCAGTGGCATTAGAAGGCGCTGGCAGCCAGCCCGAGACAGCACTCCACCGGCCACTGTGCCTGCATGTCTGCGATGCAGGGAGACACAAACCAGAGGAAGTGACGCAAGACGGCACAGCTTTTACGTGGCGCCTTAGGCCCAGGCCCGTCACACTAACCCAGGGGCACACAGTTGACCTGTTCATGGCACTGCGTGCCCGAGGCCTCTGCCCCAGTCAGAGAGCGCATTTGGGCGCTCAGTTAGCTGTCTTCGGTTTATTGTAAACCAGGTCTC
Source organism: Zapus hudsonius (assembly GCA_004024765.1). Taxonomy (NCBI): domain Eukaryota; kingdom Metazoa; phylum Chordata; class Mammalia; order Rodentia; family Dipodidae; genus Zapus; species Zapus hudsonius. Next base: position 29,982 of record PVHP010005943.1, read on the forward strand.
CATGGTTACTAGGAGACCACAAACTTCTGTGCTCCACTAAAGCCTGATGCCCGTTACTACTCATCAGCCTCCCATTCTGAAACACCTCTTGGACTTCCCTTCCCTGCTGTGCCTGCCACAGGACAGGCCAGAAAACTTTGGTGATTGGTTCTATGCTACAACTTTTCAGTTGTAAAACATTCTCTTCTCTAAATATTCCCTGCCTAATATAAGAGAAAACCAATAATCAATTATGTTTATTGCCATAGCTTTAATTATGGATCCATAAAGCATCAGTTTAAAAGTTACATACATCAGAGACTTGGCACCCCTCAGTAACAACACACTTGGGTCATGAGAACCCGGCTGAAGACTAGGCTACCCAGGGTCCCCTACCACAAAGACTGATCCAGACGGCCCACGGAGGAGGATATCCAGCTGACTGGGGATGGGGAAGGGGGGCCATGAGGAATTGGGGATAACAACTCATGTTGGCCCACTAAACAATGTAACTCATTATGGACAATAAATAAATAAATAAATAAAAGAAAAGCAAAATAAATAAATAAATAAATAAGTTAGGTACAAGATCACCACTGATTTCATCTGGGAGAGTTTTGTTTGGTTGTTCTTCATATGCATATTTCCATGGTGGCAATAAAAATTGAATGTAGTATTTAGCCTGCTTTCTCCAGTGGTGCATATGTTCTGTTTTCCTTTGTTGCTATGTAGATGCTACAAATATACTATTGTTGTCCACAGAATATTCCAGTACAAATTGATATGTGAGGCTAGAGTATTTTCTATTTCCCTTTGTGTTGTTGTTGTTGTGTGTGTGCATGTTCATACACATGGGAATATGCCTGTGTGTGTGCACATGTGTGTACCTACACACACATGTATAGAGGCAGGGGAGGATTCAGGTATTCTCCTTCACTCTGCTGTCTTATTTCTCTGAGACAGGGTCTCTCACTGGTTTTTTGCAAGACTAGCTTATTACTAAGTCCCAGTGATCCTCCTGTCTCTGCTCCCCTCAGGACTGGGATTATAGGTGTGCATGGCCACACCTGATTTTTTATGTGGGTGCTGGGAACTCAAACTCAGGTCTTCATGCTTGTGCAGAAAGCTGTCTTACCCACTGAGCCATTTCCCTAGCCCCTAGACTACTTTCAATATTGTTTGAGATCTGTGTCCAGAAGTTGCCTGTCTTACTGAAGAATGCTTGAGATACACCGACACACCACTATCATTGCCAAAGCCAGTTGGATGAACAGACAACCTTTCTTTATTTTGAATCAGTGAATGAGTGGAATGTCCACTTAGATTCTGCAGCCCAGTCCTGGCTGCTTCTCCTTGGTGAATCTTCCTTGCTTCCAGCCTCTTGTTGACTTGATTATCCAGTCTGTGTGCTTAACTCCATGATGGATGTTATCAGCTGCTCTGTGCATTCATCTTCCCCCTTCAGCTTACCCATCGCCATCCCTACATCAGAGCTCACCGTGGCAAGAGACTAGGGGAGAAGGAAAGGACAGCAGGCAAGGATAGATGACCACACATGACTGACGGCTAACCTAAGCCAAAATGAAAAAAGAATACTAAATTGTTAATGTATGCTCTGTACAAACAAAGGAGAATTTTTAGGTCAAAACAAGCAAGTCACATGCCAGAGGAATAAGAAGACACAAATGAGTGCTGGCCTTTCCTCAAGCAGTCTCTCTTCTTGTGCTAGCCTACGCCGAAGAAATTCTTGTTGCTGTTCAGAGACCCGGCATTGGTCCCTCTGTGTAATGCTCTTGCCTCTCTTTTCAAAAGTAGGGTAAGGATGTCCAGGTTTCACTCAAGTGTCTTAATGAGCTAGTCATGATTACAATCGAATCTTTCAAATTGCCATAAAGGGAGGTTCCACAAACACAATCTGATCTGTGTTTTTCATTGTCTTGTGTAGTAAAGTATGGTGGAGTTGTCTATAAGTGGGTCATTACCATAAAACTGACTGCAGCTAAGGAGAGAAAGACTATCTACTGTCTGATTGGAAACTTTAGCCAGGTCTAGTGGCTTACACCTGTCATACCAACATTTGGGAACCCAAGAGAGAAGGATCACTAGAAGTTGGAGGACAGCCTGGGTAGCATAGCAAGACCCCGAGAGAGGGGCGAGGAATGTGGTCACAGCAGATGCAAGAAATGCGCACGGGGAGTCTTAAATGCAGAGAAGGTCTTGCTAACAAGTGTGAACTGCCTCATGCGGCTCGTGGCTGTGGCAAGTACAGCTCTCACATCTGCAAGGTTGGACCTCGCCCTAAGCTGCTTCTCATTCATCATGGCTGCCTCCTTTCATCCTTTTTTTTCCTTTACTACCTTTCTAAGGAAGCTTTTTAGACTTTTTCTCTCACCCATGCTCTGTTACTTGCATGTGTCAGCAGCACCAGGCTAGTAAACATTGTTTGGGGTGAGTATGGGAATGTTTCTGGAAAGGGAACAGCAATGACATTCATAGACTGAGGCAAAAGGTCACTGTACCAACGCAGGCAAGGGGGAGCCGCTATAACACCCTGAAATCTGCGCTCCGAAACACACTTCCTCCAGCAAGGCTCCACCTCTCCAATTGCCATCAGCTGGAAGCCAAGCATTCAAAACACTTGGTTTATGGGAGATGTATAATTCAAACCACCACATTCCTCCCCTGGTTCCCATAGACTAATGTCCATCCATGATACATAATACAATTCCTTTAGTCCAACTTGAAAATCCCCTGCGTTCATAGGTTTTCAATCCCAACTGCTCCAACAGTCTCATAGTCCAAGGACTCTTAACTGTGAGCCTGTAAAACCAAAAATGCAAAATGGCACAGAGTAAACTTTCACACTGTAAAAGATGGCATTGTGCCTAGCAGAAAAAGATTTAACCAATGCAAGATTTAAAACAAGCAGGGCAAACATCAAATCCCATAGTTCCAAGTTCAACATCTGTAATGAGTTACAAAGTCACTGGGTTTCCAATTCCGCCCCATCCAGCTTGGCTTCTCACAGCCCAGGGATCAATCATTCTTGGGCCATTAGCTCTCCTTGGCAGCTGTCCCACAGTCCTGGTATCTCAGTAAAATCCTAGGCTCTCCACTACAATCTATGGTTCACCCTCATGGCTCCATTGGTCCTCCATGCATGGACTCTAACAAGCCTGCCTCACAACACTCAGTGGCCATTTCTAAAAACAAACCGCATTGCAAATCCACTCACTCTCTTCCCTGTGTCTGTTATACTCCATAGTACCAGGCAGGTTACCAAATTTGTTAAGCCAGGGGGAATGAAGCCAACTTTGAAGAACAGGACACCTCTGCAATATTCAGGCCCCTACTTTTAAAAAGGTCTGCATTCTTTCTGCAGTCTCCATGAAGAACAGCTGGCCCAACCTCAATGGTGGTAATGTCTCAAACAATTTTAGCACAAGTGAGCTGCTATCTCTTCACAAACATCATTTATTTTTGTGCCATATCCTTCTGTTCACACCAGTCCATTTCTTCTAAATTCAACCTTGCACAAATTCATAGGACACAGGCAGAGCGCGCAAATGGCTCCTCACATAAACTGCCTTTAGCCCAGCCCAAAGCTTTTCTTTCCCTCATAAGCCAAGCCTGCACAGTTCACAGTAATTCCTGCATTTACGTCTTTCAGCTCTGTGACCACAATGGTCCATCAAGCTCTTCTTAGAGCACTGCAAGGCATCTCATAGGCCAAGGTTTCAAATCCTTCCACATTCCTCTGGCAAATCAGTTCTGAAAGGCCAAAAGCCACAGTAAGATTTCTAGCAGCAAAAACCCCACTCTTCTGATACCAATTTTCCTAGTGCAGTTACCTTCACATTGCTAGGACAAAGCACATGATCAAAAGCAGCTGATGGGAGAAAAGTTTTATTTTGGCTTACAACCTTGAGGGGAAGCTTCATGATGGCAGGGGACAGTGTGTCATGAGCAGAGGTTGGACATCGCTTCTACCACAGCAGGTGGAAAACAGCAGCAGGAAAGTAAGCTGAGCTCTAGGGAAATGGCGCTGACTATAATACTCCAAAACCTGCCCCCAGAAACACACCTCCTCTAGCAGGACTCCACCTCTCACACTGCCATCAGCTGGAAGCATTCAAAACACATGAGTTTATGGGGACATCTCACTCAAAACCACAAGTGGTATCCAAGCTTAACTTTAGGAGATCCATTTAATCCGCTGATGTGGTAATGCCTCCCCAAAGATGCCCATATTGCAAATCTGTTAATGTGAGGTTACACGTTAACAGGGACTTCGTAAATGTGATGAACTTCCAGGGAGACAGGAAGCTGAGACCTGATGCAATCACAAGGGCCCTTCTACTTAAAGCAAATCAGAAGGGCCGAGAAAAGATGTGAACATTGAACTGAAGGAAAGAGTGATGATGCCATCAGAAGAAATAACAGCACATGTGGGAAGCCCTAGAACATGAAAAAGCAAAGAACGGGTTCTCTGTGCAAACTCTGCAAGATAAGAAGCACCTTGATTGTAAGTCTCATTACATGCTTGTTTTGGTGCATATATACAGTATACATGTGTGCAAGTATGTGTGTTTGTATGTGTGAGGGCACACGTGTGCATGGGTGTGTTGACACCAGAGGCTGACATCCTCAATCCCTCTGTATGATTTGAGACGGGGTTTCCCAGTTAATCTGGAGCTCGCGTGTGCAGCCAGCAAGCTCCAGGGATCCTCCTTTCTCTGCCTCGAAATGCAGGCTGGGGTCTGCATGCTTAGATAGCTACCTCCCCATTTCTCACTTCATGCTTGACAAATCTGTTTTTGAGCCTTCAACTTTGTGGTGATTTGTTGCAACAATAATTAGAAAGCCATCCAGATGGAGAGACTGGTAGAGTGAAGGAATGGAGGTCACTGTAGGCAGAAAGAATAGCATAAGCCACGGCACATGAAACAGTGTAGAATACGCGGGCCATTGTTACAAGAATCCAGAGTTGCCTGGCTTCAAGGATCACCAAGCAAGGGGCACAAGGCAAAGCTACAAGGGGAGCAGTGGCCATGCCTGGCCTGGTAGAGCTGGAAGAGCTCCCCACAGGTCCGAGGTGTTGTCTGAGGTTAGCAGGTAATTGGGAGCCATTTCCAAGTAAAACTATGGAACTTTCAGTTTTGAAGGAGAGACAGAATGAGGAAGTGCCTAGGGCAGGGCAACTTTTAGAAACTCATGGCATATATCCTGAGAAGAGGGCACAACGTGAACAACAGCTGTGTGTGCAAGAGAAAAGGAATAGTGAGACTTAGAACCCAGAGAGCGGCGGAATATTGGGGCAAAAATCAAAGAAAAGAGTCAAGGACGGCCCTGGAGATCTGACTGGGCCTTATTAGTGCATGGAAAACAGTGGAGATCCCTCTTGGATTGGGCCCATTGGTTTGATTGACTAATTGAGACAGAGGTCTTGCTATATAACTAGCCCTGGCTGGCCTAAAATTCACAAAACTTCTCCTGTCCTAGGCTCCCAAATGCTAACAGTACTTACAGTCCTCTCAACCTGTGTCTAGAAATCTTTAAAGTCACCTAACATTGTTTCCAAATTCTAGTCTTTCCCCTCCTCAACGTAGTCTTCTGTTGTGGTTAGAACAAGAGAGTCAATTTTCCTCAGACATTGACTTACTGCCTATCATCTGCTACATACTAATGACTCCAGAGTAAAAACTAGACAATGGAAGCATCAAACTAGCTATAATTGAATCTCGAAGGTCTTCTTGCGAGGCAATGGGGGGCTTTTCTATCACTAAAGTCCTTTTGTTACAATTCTCCTCACGTCCAGTTCTCACTTCATGTGTACGTTTTTTGGTGTCTACTCAAAGCTCACTGTCAACTTCCTCATCCCAAAGTAGCTGTAAGAATTGTTGATTTACAAATTTTATCTTAAAATAATACTTCTCAAATGATCTGTGAGATTTAAAAGTTTAAGTCTCTCTTTCAAGAGTTTTCTGTCATCCGAGTGTCCTCTTCCACATGACTGGTACACAGGTAGGTCACATGAAGCTCTATATGTGAATCCCACAAAACTAAACTAATCTGCACCCAGCTCAGTGACATCAGACACTTGATGACACCCTTTATGTCACAACATCCTTGGTTTGTTCTCTAGAATTTCTAAATTGTCACTTTTTTTTAATTCTTTAATCAGCTACTTCCTTACCTAATCTGACTCACACAAGTGATGAGTAAGATTAATGTGAGACTCTTGGTTCTTATTTATTTTATTTTATTTTATTTATTTATTTTTCAAGCAGAGAGATACAGAGAGAGAGAGAGAGAGAGAGAGAGAGAGAGAGAGAGAGAGAGAGAGAGAACACCAGGGCCACCACCTTGTGGGTCTGGTTTATGTAGGTCCTGGGGAATTGAACCCAGGGCCTTAGGCACCAAAGGCAAGTGCCTTATCCGCTAAGCCATCTCTCCAACCCGGTTCTTATTTTTTTAATGCTCAATTCTTCATCAAGTTGAGATAATCGGTCCCACCACCTAGGTTTTGCCCTAATAAGATAAGCTTTTGGTAAAAATCAGTTTCAACCTAATACCAGGCTATGAGTCACAGGGACTAACTAAGAGAGAGAAGGCGCCTTTGTCTCTGCTTCACTGGCTGACACCAGGGTTGGCTTTGGCTGGACTTCCTCCAGGCCTCAATGAGTACCTTTGCAGCCCTGTATTACAGCAATTCCAGAACTTTCTTTCCGTTCGCATCAGTATCCTTCCTGTTGTGACACCACTGATTCTCCCCTGTGACGGGCCTCTTTTCTATGGCCTTCTTGGCTCCAGGTGGAATTTTCCCCATCCATTCCTTCTCACAACAAAACCATCCTCACAAGCATTCAAGATGACCTCTAGGAAACACTCTCGACTCATTTCCCACCAGTCCTGTCTTCAGCTGCCCGGTACCCACAGTCCTGTCACGCTGTGCTCATTTCTCCAGTTCTTCTCTCTCCAACTCCACTGCCCCAGCTCAGGCTCTCGTGGCTGCACTCGGAGCCCCTTCCCTGACAGGCAGCCCAGCCTGGGGACTCCTGAAGACGGACCTTCAAGGCATTTCTTTCTCCAGCGCTCATAATACAATCACAGCTTCACAACGGCTTTGTTTGTTCGGTTGGTTTTGAGGCAGGGTCTCACTCTGTTCCAAACAGATCTGGAACTCACTGCGTAGTCCACACTGGACCTCAGCCTCCCCAGCGCTGTGATGATAGATACAAGCATGCCTGACTAATAAGTGCTTTCCTAGCATGCGCCATTGGGCTCTGGCTGATATTATGGCCCCTTCTAGTATCACAACAATCCCTAAAAACAAAACCCATCGCATTATATCTTTTCAGATTGTCAACATTTTCCAAACCTACCAACCTTTCTCAGGCCTCTGTACCTTTGTAGTATTCGTTTGATTTTTTTTGCTGTCCCTGCCCTCTATTTTGATACATTTCTGTTCATCCACTTGATGTGCATGACTCCTCTAGAGCATTCTATAACCCTTCCAAGGCCTTCAGAGGAGTTTTGTGAGACGGACTGGCATTGAAATAGACTTCAGGGGTACAAAGGAGAGGGTCATTTCATCAGGAGCTTGCTTACCTTCAGCTGGCTGTGAAAGACGTGTCAGCAGCAAATGTACTTATGTATTTAAAAGCATGTGGGCTGTGACGACGAATGAGCCCAGGGAGTTAGTTCAGGGTCGCCAGCAGTCACCGCACACCTCTGTTTCTTCATCTGTAAATGGTGGCCCACACGGGATCACCTTGCACTTCTCTTTCGCTCTAACATTCTGCAATTAAATAAGAGAGGCTCCCTGGTTTTTAAACTTTGGAGTCAATATTAGGTAATACAAATAGCAGTTTACAGAGGTGTCAAGAATTCGTGTGCCATGAAGCGCAAGCCTACAGAAAGGTTACAGAGCTATTCTCTGGAGAGGTGGGCCGTGGTTCTCGTTAACATCTAATTACGAGAGGTCAGATTCTTCCTGCTGTGGACATACAGAACTGTGTCCCCTTTTGTGGCTGGAGACGGAGCTGAATCGGTGGAGTCTTGCCTAGCTTGCGCCAGGCCCTGCGTCCCATCCCTCCTGCACAAACTGAGCACGGTGGCGCCCGCTTGCAATCCCGACCTCAGGAGGGTCAGGAGTCCCAGATACCCTTCACTACGCAGTGAGTGTGAGGCCAGCCTAGCATATCTGAGACCCTGTTTGAAAGAAACAAATAAACAAATGAAGGTTTCCTCCTTTTTAAAGGAAATAACTCCGATTACTGTTGCTACATGTCTCCAAGTGATAACAGGAGCTTGAAAGAAGCCCGGCAGTCTTGTCCACGTGGGTTAGCTCAGTCTGGACAAGCTCAACAGTCCACACAAAACTCTGTCAGACCTTTTGAAGATTTTGCTCGTCTTTGGCTTGGAGAATATGCTGTGACATTTCTGCATCGTTATCAGATAAATACAATCATAGCACCTGTCCTGGTTGGATCCAGGGTCCCCCACAAACAAATGAATGTGTTCTGGGTAATCCATCCTCAGCTGATGGCAGTTTGGGTTTTACAACGTTGCTGGAGCTGTGCTGTCAGGGGCGGGCTTATGGGGTTCTAAGCCAGCTTCCCCTTGCCAGTGTTTGGCACACCTTCCTGCCGCTGTTTGCAGTGCTGTGGCGGAGGTGATGTCCACCCTCTGCTCATGCCATCGTTTTCCCTGCCAGGATGGAGTCTCCCCTCGAGTCCGTGAGCCAAGTAAACCCATTCCTCCATAAGCCGCTTTGCTTGGGTTCTTTCTGCGCAGCAACTAGAAAGCTGACCGCAACAGCACCCTTCCTGTGACCAAAGAGAAGCAAAAATTTCTCCAAACTCTGGGCTATTTGATCTTTTTGTTGTTTGTTTTTTGTTTGTTTTTTCGAGGTAGGATCTCCCTCTAGCCCAGGCTGACCTGGAATTCACTATGTAGTCTCAGGTTGGCCTTGAACTCATGGTGATCCTCTTACCTCTGCCTCCCAAGTGCTTAAAGGCGTGTGCCACCACGCCCAGCTCTATTTGATCTTTATGTTGAAGAAGCCTTCAACTAGGAGAGAGATCTTTTTTCACTGATGATATGACTTTTGCTTTGGATTGCTTCACTATGAATCCCTGGCTGGCCTGGAATTTACGATATAACTCAGAATCACAATCCTCCTGCCTCAGCTCCCAAGTGTTAAATTACAAATGAGTGCAACTATGCCCAGTCATAACATGATTTATCTTCTCTTTCTTTCTTTTTTTTTTTTTAAAGATAGGGTCTCGCTCTAATCCAGGCTGACCTGGAATTCACTATGTAGTTTCAGGGTGGCCTTGAACTCACAATAATCCTTCTACTTCTTCCTCCAAGGGCTGGATTAAATGCATGAACCATGCCCACCTGCCTGGAGATTTTTTTCCTTTCTTACTTAGTTAACTAATTTTCCTGTGTGTGGATGGGCATACGACCTGAGATTTGCTACTGGAAATGAATACGAGATGCTTGTGCAACTTTTTGTGTCAGGCTTACACGAGTGCTGGGGGACTGAATTTAGGCTGCATTGGCATGATTTTATTATCTTTTTTCCCACAGATTACTTTTCTTAATTAAAAACACATTTTCTTAATATACTGCTGTCTTATGACCTATTTCCACTGATATTGAATAAATGTATTTAAATTTAATTTATTGGAGATTTTTGTCTTTAACCTTTATAATTTAATGACTTACTAGCCTCTTCTTAAGAAATAATATTCCTCATCTAGTATTGAGTTCATATATATTATCTAATGTTTTTTTTTTTTTTTTGTTTTTCGAGGTAGGGTCTCGCTCTAGTCCAGGCTGACCTGGAATTCAGTCTCAGGGTGGCCTTGAACTCACGGCAATCCTCCTAACCTCTGCCTCCCGAGTGCTGGGATTAAAGGCGTGAGCCACCACGCCCGGCTCTATCTAATGTTTTAACATGGCATTGATCTTTACTCATAAAACCAAAACGAAAATTCTCCTTTGGACTATATTTCCATAATAAACTATTCCCATGGGTATCTGCTTACTGTAAAACATAACTGCTAAATTTGTGCCAGGGTGTAATTTTCTAGAGTGGCTTATAAACCAGCCTCAGTAATTTGGAGGTGCTTCAACTGAGCTGAACTTCCTTTAAGTCACCTTTGGATGAGGAAAGAGGCTGCTTTCTTTCTCTGAGCCACAAGACTCCCTTGTCCTCTCCGGCTCCAGGGGGACCGGTGAGGCCGGGCTGTGCTAACCCCTTGGGCATGTGTGAGCTCTGCTTTCAGGAGCTTGGCTTGCTTTTGGAGAGTATGCTCACGGTGGACTTGGCTCTCAGAAGATCATCTAAACAAACAAGATGAGCACTCACTCTATTCCCTTCTTCTCCTTTAGCGTCTGTGCTGGAGGAGAGTCTGGCCCCTGGCTGTTACAGAAGAAAAGTATATTCTAAGGGTTCTTTGGTCCCAAAATCCATTCAGGGCATCAATTTTTCGGTTATTGAACTGCATATTCAAGAATATAATTTGGACATTATGAGCACGTGCCTGTAATACAAGCACTTGGGAAGTGAAGCAGGAGATTAGGAGTGCCAGGTCCTTCTCAGCTGTACAGTGAGGTTCAGACCAGTCTGGGTTACAAGAGACTCTGTCTCAAAATAAACCAACAATAACACAAAAGAAAGGTGGGCCGGAGAGATGGCTTAGCAGTTAAAGGCACTGTTTGCAAAGCCTAATGACCTGGATTCAGCTCCCCAGTTCCCAAATTTACAGTGGCAGGAGGCACTAGCGTGCCTTTTCTCTCTGTCTGTCTCTGTCTGTGTCTCTCTGCTTGCAAATAACTAAATAAACTATTTTTTAAAGGGAGGAAGAGAGGGAGAGAGGGAGGAAGAGATAGAAAGAGTAGAAGGGAAGAGGAAGGGCAAAAGGAGAAAGGGAGGAAGTTTGGGTGAATAAGATGAGTCATTTGTAAGAATCATGGGCAGAGGGATGGAGAGGTAACTTAGTGATTAAAGGCCCTTGCTTGCAAAGCCTGAAGGCCTGGCAGTTAAAGGCACTTATTTGCAATGCCTTACAGCCCAAGTTCAATTCCCCAGGACCCACGTAAAGCCAGATGCACAAAGTGGTGCATAGTTCTGGAGTTCCTTGGCAGCAGCAGGAGGCCCTGGCATGCTCATATTCTCTCTCTCTCTCTCTCTCTCTCTCTCTCTCTCTCTCTCTCTCTCTCTCTCCCCATCTAATAAATAAATAAATAAATAGTCTTGAAAAGATAAATTTGTTTAAAATAATAATCTTGAGTTTCCAAGCTAGGACACTGTAGTACAATTGAATTCTAAAATCCTTAACAAAGTTTTTACCAGACATACTATCTGAGCTTAACATGATATGATTTTACTTTCTCTTTGATCTCATAAAGAAAGTCAAAATAATATTCACCAGGAAAATTCCCAATGTACATTGTAGGCTGATGTTTGGTGTTCCTTCCCTTCTGTCCAAAGGCTAATGATCGATGATTACAAAAGAAAACTGTTCAATGTAAAAAAGAGTAATGTAAAGGAGAAATATGATCGCTTCAAATGAGTCTCTCTTCTCACCTTACGTCTATCAGAAGTGGGGTAAAATAGTCAGTCACTATAAAAATATCACATAGTAATAAATCTGTTTTGTCTTGTTGAAACAGGGTCTCATGAAGCCCAGGCTGGATTCAAACTCACTATTCATCGGAGGATGACCTTGAACTTCTGTCTCCCCAGTGTTAGGCTTACAGGTATGTGACAACACGCTCAGCTAATAAAGTCTACACACTTTCCCATCCACTTTATTTTGCCTGTTTTCCCCCCAGTGGTATTGATTGTGAGAAGGTTAGTCTTATGTCAGACCTGGGAGACTTAAAAACAAAATCAAACAAACAAAACCAAGGAAAATTCAAAGAAACGTTGTTGTCACACTGGCACATACGTCACTCTTGAGCCTGGCAGCTGATGCGGTGTTTACCACACAAGCGTGAGGACCGGCTCTCAGGCCCTAGCGCCACACCAACGCTGGCACGGCCCAGTGGTGCATACCTGTAATCCCGTCCGAGAGAAAGAGGAGACAAGAAGTCCAGGCTCCGAATCTGTGAACCCTGGGTTAGGCAAGGAACCGTCTCAAGGAATAAGGTCGAGAGACTGAGGAAGACACCAGATGTTGACCGTTAGTCTTCACGTGCACGTCCACACACACACAGGAATGAACATGTGTACACACATGCCTATCACACACACACTCATGCAGAAGAACAATAAGCTACACGCATTTAATCCCAGCACTAGGGAGGCTGAGGTAGGAGGATCGCTGTGAGTTCGAAGTCAGCCTGGAACTACAGAGTGAATTCCAGGTCAGCCTGGGCTAGAGTGAGATTGTCTCAAAAACCAAAACACAAACAAACAAAAAATAAGAACAATTGAGTAGACTCCCACTACCTCGTCTCACAAAAGTAGCTCTGCTTCACTTGTTTTGGCTCTTAAAACCATACTATTCAAACAACTACCTCTTGTGAAAAAGAGGGCTGAAAAAGACTAACTATTTTTAAAACTAAGTTTGTCACTTTTAGAAACAAACCTAGCAAATCTCCGAGGATAATAGGTGATGATCCAGTGGCTGAGTGTCAAACATGTAAACAGACCTACGTGCTGCTGTGGTCAGCCATGTACTCAGAGCATGGGTCCCACGAGAAGCACATGTGTAGTCAGCCTGCAGCGTGCTGGGTACAGGTGTGACCTCCAGAGTCCCTCTGTCTGGCTGTGAGTTCTGACTTTGCCATTTTCTAGCTAAGGGGTTGTACTTGACCTTTGCGTCTCAGTTTCCTCACCTGTGAGATGGTAATAATGGTCACTGCTGAGTAGACTTGCATGAGGTTGTACACGGAATGAGCTCGTGCGTGGAAAGCGATTACAAAGTATCTGATTTACAACAAGCAATTAATATGCATCAAGACTTATTTAAACTAGTTGATCAGGGTTAAAATTCTTGGTAACAGTAAAATTCCCTACATTTTTAATGTGGTGTCAGACTGAGTGAAATAATATAAATGATAACACAGGCTGGAAAAAAATTTAAATAGCTCCTGTAATCTGTCTTCTATGGGCTTTATAGTTTATGGAAGGCAGAGATCAAAATATTTTCAGCAGAAACCTCTGTCTATAATCACAAGGCCAAATATGGATGTGTGTCGAAGTGGACTTGATTTGTTTCTGCTCTTGTCCATGACTTTTTCTAATGGCGATCCAGTTGTGCAGTTAGAGCAACCAGAGTTTCACTTGACCACGTTGACCTGGTGCTGTACGTACATGATGAGCCGTCTGTTTAGAAGTCTCACTGGCACTCAGGGCGCAGGAAAACACAACCTCACAATGGCAAGCGTGTGCTCGAGGATTCATCTCAACCCCACCAGGACTGCTGATGATAGCAGCTCTATTTCCTCCATCCCTTTCAGGAGTGGAGAGGACAGGAAGGACTGAACTTCAAAAGCTTCTACCCCACCCATGCATGTCTCTGTTTCTAGAAATTACGCGCAACGTAGCATACACAGATCATTTGCTTATCACATCTAAGTGATACTAAACTGAGGATAGAAAGTAAACACAAAAGTCAGGGACAGCACACGGGTGGTGAGCCCTCTGCCCCTCTGCCTAACCTGACCCCACAGCCTGAATGGAGGTTTGCTCTTGCATCCACAGTCCTGCCCAGTTGCTGTGCAAAAAGAACCACATCTCCATCCAATTCTTTCTCCCGAAGAGAAAGGAGAAATTGGGAAATAATTATTTCCTAGCATTTTGTCCTGTGCATGATGGCTGGGCTGCCACCAACCCCCATAGCCAGTAGAACTCGGGACAGATTTAGCCTCCTGAGCCATCTGGTTTCCTTCCCTGTCCCTGGCCATGTCTGGCTGACCTTCCGAGCTGGCCTTTCTAGCCTTGGTTATGGCGATGGTTAGGTTTTGTTGCCCACTTGATCTTTTTAATTATCTTGGGTAGGTCTCTGAGGATGTTTACAGGAAGGCAGCCTCTCGGTAGAGGGCAGGATGCAAAGAAGTTCAAAGAAGCTAGAACTAAACATCCTTTCCTGTGTGGGCAGTGCAGGACAGAAATTCCAGAGACTCAGGAAGCCATTAAGTCTGGGGAAGAGTTGTAAGACCCCACCCTAAGGCTATATAAAGGGGAAGAAATTCTCTCCTTGGCTCTCCTGCCTGTTTGCTCTTCCCTGTTCTGTGTGTGGTGTAGGTAATGGGTTTTTCCTCTCTGCTGGGACCTGTGAAAGAGGGCCAGCCTCTTTCACTGTTACAGAACTTCCCCTCAATCTATAGTTTCAATAAATACTTTCCTCCCCCAAATTGTGCCTGGTTTGGAGATTCATCCCAGCAGCCTGTGGCTGACTACGACAGCTATCGTCTGCCTTTGGTTACCCCTCCAACAACCATGTGCAGCTCACCACAGCAGCTGAGGGGCAGGTGAGGTGGGTGGAGGGGCTCCAGGAGTGAAGTCATGAGTTCTCCTGAGAATCCCCTTCCCAAGGCTTTGTATGGCTCCCTCACAATCTTTCCAATTCCACTGCCACAGGCTCATCATTGCCTCTCTCTCTCTCTTTCTCTCTACCATAAGACATTTTGCTCTCCTCTATTTTGTCATTAAATTCCAAGGAGGAAATCAACATTAAGTGTATTGCACACTTTTAAAGTTTGCAAGAGCTTGGATGTTTCTTTCTTGATTTTCAACAAGCCAACCTCTTATTCTCTTCTGAAAGAAACTGTAGCTTCCCCCTCTTAGAAGAAATCCTTTTCCTATTTGATTTTATGGACTACTTCCAACAGTATATTTAATTCTGTCTCTCCTATTTTTAATCATTATTTGTGGCTTCTTCCTTTTCTTTCTATTCTGACTTCCCTTTCCTTCGACCTCCCCTTCCCTTCCCTTGCTTCTTTCCCTTATTCTTTTCTTCCCCTTTCTTCCCTTCTTCCTTCTTCTCTCTGAGACAGAATCTCACTATGCTGCTGAGGCTGGCCTCAAGCTCAGGATCTGCTCAGCCTCCCAAGTTCTGGGATGTGTGTGAAGGCTCATGTCCCTGGTCTGCTATTCTGACTTAAGGCGTTACTTGGCTCTCACCTCCACTGTAGCAATGCATCCTGCATGGTTCTCCTTAGAACAGTTTATACAGGAGCTACTCCTTTACCTATGGGGCTGGAGGCAAACTCTTTCCTCAGTTTTCTCCCGTGTAGAACGGGTGCTTGTAGGGTTATCATAAACCTAAACAAAGAGTCCCCCCCAGACTAGAGCTCCACAGGCAATAATATTAATTAAAGATCTTAATAATTATCATCCTCTCTCGAATATTTCAAGAAAACCACAAACTAGATCAACTAAATATTGAATATGCCTCACCAATGACTCATCCAGTAGAACCAAAGGAAAACAGACCAGGACAGGATCCCATGGTGTTTACATTACAGAAGAGATCAGGACAGGATCCCGTGGTGTTTACATCATAGAAGAGGTCAGGACAGAATCCCATGGTGTTTACAGTATAGAATAGACCAGGACAGGATTCTGTGGTGTTTACATTACAGAAGAGACCAGTACAGGATCCCGTGGTGTTTACATCATAGAAGAGGTCAGGACAGGATGGCTTGGTTTTTACATTACAGAAGAGATCAGGACAGGATCCTGTAGTGTTTACATCATAGAGGAGATCAGGACAGGATCCTGTGGTGTTTACATTACAGAAGAGATCAGGACAGGATCCCATGGTGTTTACATTATAGAATAGACCAGGACAGGATCCCATGGTGTTTACATCATAGAAGAGATCAGGACAGGATCCCATGGTGTTTATATTATAGAATAGACCAGGACAGGATCCTGTGGTGTTTACATTATAGAAGAGACCAGCACAGGATCCTGTGGTGTTTACAATATAGAATAGACCAGGACAGGATCCCATGATGTTTACATTACAGAAGAGATCAGGACAGGATCCCATGGTGTTTACATTATAGAAGAGATCAGGACAGGATCGCTTGGTTTTTACATCATAGAATAGACCAGGATAGGATCCTGTGGTGTTTACATCATAGAAGAGATCAGGACAGGATCCCATGGTATTTATATTATAGAATAGACCAGCACAGGATCCTGTGGTGTTTACAATATAGAATAGACCAGGACAGGATCCCATGATGTTTACATTACAGAAGAGATCAGGACAGGATCCCATGGTGTTTACATCATAGAAGAGATCAGGACAGGATCCCATGGTTTTTACATCATAGAAGAGATCAGGACAGGATCCTGTAGTGTTTACATCATAGAAGAGATCAGGACAGGATCCCATGGTGATTACATTATAGAATAGATCAGGAGAGGATCCCATGTATATGACATTGTAGTCCAGATGAGGATTCACTCTGCAGCATCTACACTGGTGAAGAGTGAGAAGCACAGCTACAGTGAACAAAGAATTAGAAAGACTACAGAAGATGGATCGGAATGGGTCAAGTACTATGGAAAGTTAGGGTGGAACTTAGTGGCATTTCAAGGTTATTCACTTTCATGTGGGGTCACCATGGAAGCCCCTTTGAGAATTTTTGTTTGTTCTCTTTTTATGCGAAGACATTGTGTGTTATGAGAGCGTGACTTTACCTGTTTTGTGAAATTCCCGCTGCTGGTGTGTAGTATTAGTTTAAGTGGGCACTGCAATGCTGACACCTTTGAGGTGATTCTGAAATCCACATGAGTGTGTCCATGGGGAGTGCTGCATGGTGACCCCAGTCAGTGATGCTTTTGAAAAATAGGAAGTGAGACAGACAGTCCATGTTTTCAGCATTAATGCTTGGAGTACTATTGCAGAACTGAGTGATATGGTCTACTATTGTATTATTTAAAAAGGTAACTTTTCCTGACATCACAGGCCTGGGATTGATTTCCTGGGTGCTGTGGGCCATGGCAGTGAAACGGGGTAGAGAGGTTCAGGAAAAAGTTCTCAAACCCTGAACCCCAAGTTCTTGTCTTTCAATTAGCTCTCAGATTGGCAACTGAGACTGAGAATGATTCTTATAAAAGCCCGCACTTCATTCAAAGGTTACAGGGATCTGAGAGGGAAGTAAGGAGTGAGAGGAAAGAAATCGTGACCCGACACCACGTGTGTCATGACCATCACAAAGATATGAAAGAGATGCACTTTTAACAAGAGATGAAATGGTGAAAGTAGAAACCTTAGCCCCCCCTTCTGACCTGAGCTGCCCAGAGGAGGAGAGCCTTAACACAAATGAAGACCCAGCCCCGCGGGCCGTGTGTAGCCCCAGAGCCAGGCGAAAAAAACCCTGGTAGTTTCAGATTAGAACTCACACTCTGGGATTGGCACTCATCTGTGCCAGAGGCCCCGGCCAATGGGCCTGAGCTTAGAAAGGGAGAAGCCCACCCACACCTGGGCAAGTTGGACGTAAGGTCATAGTGGGCTGTCCCTGACGGCCTGCGATCATAGTCTCCTGTAGCAGTGTCCTGCGTGAGGAAAGAAAAGCTCCCTTCCTCCTGTTGTATTCAGTGTAGGTGACCAGTTCTAGAATACTACAGACTTGCACAAATGGCTCTTGCCATTACAGAGTGTCCTGTTTCCTTCTGGGAAGACACAAAATGGGGGTGGGAAGAGGCTGGGTCACACCTGCCATAGGGTCACCACCACTGGCCAAGCCTTCCTCCACAGATTGTGTCCGCTCTAGGGCCCTGTGATCCCCGTCAGCAGTCTAACTGTTGTGAAAGTCTTTTCGTGCATGTCTATTCTGGACTCAAGTCCTACTGAAGCAGAGACCTGTGACTTTCCCCCATGCCACAGCAAAATTCTTTATCTCTTTGCAAGTGAATGGATACCAAGTGTTGCCTGGGGGAAAATTGGGATGAGTCCAAGGGAAGCGAATTGTTCAATTCTGGCCCAACCAGAATAGCTATGTATTATCGAAGAACTACAAACTTCATAAAGTTCTCAGCATAATCCTTCTATGTAGTAGGGGCTCCAAAATTAGAATATCATAATCATTTAAATAGTATTTAATGGCACATTATAAATTTGTTCACAATTTTTGTTTTAAAATAATGTAATGTAAGCAAATTCTTAAACAATAACAAAATTTTGGACATAGTTCTTCCCTCCTTTTCACCTAAACTTGTCAGACAAGTAGTCTTTTACTCATTATTTCTACTGCCTCAACTTCCTTCTCAACAGCTTTGCCCTGATCATCCTCTGAATTCACTCTCATTGAAATCACCAACTAGTTCTTACTGTCATTCCTTCAAGAGAAAACAGGAGGGCCTGAGAAGGGAAGGCAGCCTCAGCTAAACGACAAACTAGGGCAGAGGGGATGTGTGCAGATGGGAGGGGACAAGAAGCAAGCATTGCTTTCCAAGTTGAGAGAACGATCCAGAACAAAAGTTGAACCCAAGCACTCACCTTTTCCAAGTGTCAGGCAGTCCAGCTAGAAGCCAGGTTACTAAAACAGGAGATTCCTTACACAAGTCAGCGCCAAGCAGGTAGAAGTTGAACACCTTGAGTAATTCTCAGAAGAAGAAGGACAGGAGATGGTAAGCCATGAGAATTCTAAGCTGTGCTTTCCTGGGAACCTCTGATGGAAGATCCAAACCCACAAAGTTATCTCTGTCAGAGATGAGAGATGGGGTCACAGGAACTCCTACACTGGATATGTCAATACTGTGTTTGCCACACCCAACTTCCTCTTCAAGATGAAAGTGCCCCACCCACAGCCCCCTGCTCTGAAAAGCAAGGCTAGGTTGTTTGCCCAGGGATGTCTCCTGATTGGACCAGAAATTGACCCCTGACCTTAGGACTGCTTCTTCAAAAACTAGCTTTTGAATGAGAAAGACAACTACTCAATCCAATTCTCTCCTGGAGTAGAATTAGGAAACATGGGTAGAAAGAAGCAGTTGTCCATGAAAATTGAAGCCAAAGGATGCCTCACAATAGGCTGGAGCCGTGAGGAAGCACTGAAGTATATATAGTAAGACAGGAAGATTTACCAAGAAGCATTGTTAAAGTCGAGAGAACGTGATGCGTCAACAGACGTTATTAGCATAAGTCAGAGGGATGCACGCAAAGAGGTGACAAGAAATGGTCACCGCCCAGAGAGCCAAACGCCATATGTTCTCTCTCACACAACAGCACAGCCAGTAACCATCCACTGTTACTAGAAAAACTTCAATCAATGCCAGGGACAGGACACCTTCCAGTGAGTTGTTGGCCAGGGAGGTTCCCGAGACCCCCAAAACATTTCAGGCCATTGCCAAGGCTCTTGGTTGCCCACCAGAATGAGATGGTAAGACCCTATTGCTGAAGACCACATGTGCTTGGGCTGCAGGTCACTGAGAAATCAAGCTGGAGCTGAGCTGGAAACCTCCTCCCTGTGAACCAGCTGTCAGAAAGCTGGAAAAAGCTATGGCTGCCTGCAGCCCTATGGGAGAGAGACGTTATCAACGGTGGTGAACAGCAGTGGACCGTGCAAGCCTTAAGACGGGCCAGCCAGGCCAAATGTGCCAACTGGGGCAATAGTGGCGCATCTATTATGGGGGGAACCAACTGCTCGCTAATTGGACTGGAGTCCCCCTGTAAGGGAGGGATTGCATGCCTGGTGCTGAAGACCTGGTCAAGAGCCTAGAACCCTAAGGGAATAATGCCTGCTCTTGTCTGGCTAAATGCTCTTTTTTTGATGCGCATATCCAAATCATAATGCTACTCTCACTCTTGTCTAGAGAAGCTCCTCTTTTCAGATGGTGGTGACCCCTGGGATAACTCAAAAGACCCCACAGTGCTGAGAAGAAATGACAGTGGAGTGTTCAGCACTGGGACATCTCTGTCACACTTCCCGAGGCTCAGGGTCTGTTGCTGATGAGGTGGCAGAAAGATAGTAAAAGCCAAAGGAAGGGCAGGACTGCTTACAGCACAAACTTCCAGACACAAAATGGCCTTGATTTTCATGATTTCACAGTGCCTGATAATAACTACACACTGGGAGGAAAAGATGACGGCACTGAAACAAAACAGAGACTAATTGAGGGGGGAAGAGATATGGGGAAGGGTGGGGAGGGAATAATAATAGTTTATGGTCTTTAATTATGGAAGCGATCAATAAAAGTTTAAAAAATCATAAAAAAGAAATAGTGCACAGATAGCATCCTAGTGTGTACCAAGACCACTCCTGCACCCAGATGCACTCGCTTTAATAAGCCCCCTGCTCTTCCTTAGAAATCCCAACTTGCTATTCACAAACTAGGCATGGTTCCAAATACCTGGGATCCATTAGTGAAGGGACGAGACAGGGGAGTACTTAGAGAAAACTTCACCTTACTTGAGGGAAAGTCTCTGTTTCAAAGGACCGAATGTTAAAAGTCCTGGCTGCGTATGGTGGTTCACTCCTGTAATCCCAGCGCTGAGGAGGGTGAGGCAGGAGGCCTGCTCCAGGTCACCAGGAGGCTGCATACTGAGTCTCAGGTTAGCTTGGGAGACAGAGTGAGACCCGCCTCATGAAAAAACAAGCAAATCCAAGGCTCTGGTGCTTTCCTCTAGCCTTTCACATGGCCCGTTGTGGTGTGTTGTGATTCCACCCCCCTGGGAACAAAGCTCATGTTCGTCCCCTTGCTGAAGTGGGCGGCTCGCTGGATGGCGGGAAAGGACAAGGCTCTTGGCAGCAGAGTGGCCGGAGGCTCACACTTTCACTGGATTCGACACTTGCCGTCAGCACTTCCTTCCGAGACCCTTGACCCTTTCCTCTCGGCTGTAAACTGGAGATAAAATACATCTTCATCACTGAACTGTCGTGACAAGCACGTGGCCTTTGGGGGACACTTCATATCCCAACTGTAACAAGGGTGTGACGATCCCCTCCTTTCAAACAGGGACCGTGCAGGCCAGGATGGTGTCCCTTGTGGGTCAGGGTGGAAAGCACCCGCCTGAACCAGGCTGGATTTGGCACAGTTGGCAGACTGGTGAAGAGGACAGGCTGAGCGGGTCAGCGGAAGTGAATTCTCAGCAGATCTTTTTAAATGTGCAACCTGCATGAGTTCCCATGTGTCCACGGGTGAGAGTTTCCTCGGCTGTAAAGCAACCACCATAGCAGTTCATGCCTCTCGGAGTCGCGAACAAGGGGCACATTCTTAGGACATTCAACTCTTGCTAAAGCGGAGCAGAACGGGGCCACTCTAAGGGCATGAAGACAGGGCCAACCTCAGCGTCAGGAAAGCTTTCTTCTCTGTTCTAGGTCATTAATTCGAGTGTTAGACAAAAGGGAAAGTGCTTCAAGCATCTCTTGGGATGTCTAGGTGTTCTCAAGGGGTCAGGCCATCCTCCCTCCGAGCAGAGCCATAGGCATTGTGCACCGGGGCCACACATCTTGGGACCCTGTTGGAAGGTCCTGATGCTTCCCTGGCCCCAAGGCAGCAGCCGCCCAGTGCTGTGTGAAGCAGATGGGCAGAGTGGGTGGAGGAGCTCAAGGGAATGTTGGGACTCTGCTCCAGAGGGCAAATAGCTTCACCCAGAAACTCAGCGGGACCCTGATTCCCGCAGGCTACCTGACGCTTCTAGAAAGCCATCTTTACTTTGTCTTCCAAAGGCCACTGATAGAAGTGCCTTGAACTGTTGAGCCATCCTTCCAACCCCTTTCACCATTTTGAAGATTCAAGTTTACGAAAGATATCGGAGCAGTGCGTACATAACAGGAAGACAAGAGCTGACTGAACTGAGGGATTGGCAAGGCTGTATGATGACAGGAAATGGCTTCACTATGAATCTGTTTATGACCAACCTCAGTGTATTGGAAGAGATGTCAACAGTTAGGAGTTGGTAGTGATGCTGGATTTTGGGTCCAGGGAGGAATTAAATTCCATAAAGAATCAGGAGATGCCCGACCTGTGAACCCCAACTTTTGGGTCTTTTGTTCAAGTTAGCAGAGAATTGAAAATGTGGGCTCAGAGAGGGGTAAGTTATGAATCATTAGGTTTATTTAAGGATGAGTTAGGATCCAGAGGGAAGACTGGCAGGGAAGCCCAAGCCACAGGGAATTCTCTCCCTTCTCTTGGGAAGGGGGAGGGGAGATGCAGAAAAGTCTCCCTCACATAGGGAGATGGCCAGGAAAGAGGTCTCTGGAGAAGGGGCTTACACCCCTGGAAAGGAAAGCAGAGAGCCCAAGACAAAAGATCCTCACATCGGGGGAGCCAAGAGGGTGAAGAGATAGTAAAGGACTCAGAGCTTCGAGAGAAATCATACATGTAGCATCCATCAACCAAACAAAACCCATGCAGACTGCAAGCAGAACGCCCAGACCAAAGCCAGAGCCAGGAGAATCCACGCCTGGAGAACCAAGAAAGATGACACACGTGCTTAGGCTCCTTTCTTTGGGTCATGTCATCAGACTCAAGTGTGTAAGGGCGATTGGCTGGTGAACTCCAGAGGCCGACTCAGCAGGGGCCAACCCACCCAGCTGAGCAATCCTGGGAGACCAGCAGAAGGCCCCACTAAGTTGCTGGTTGATGCTCGCAGCCATCTTGCAGGGAACCAGGCAAAGTGGTATCTCCTCGGGCCTCTGGTCCCGGACAACTGCCTGTAAACTGTAAACTTCGGCAACATGATTTGACAGCTTCGGTTTTCTAATTCTACCACGAGCCCCAACTTAGCCATTTGTGGGTGCACATCTCTGCTTGGCAACAGCAATGGCTACAGGGACAGTAACAACGCACTGAACGGTTACTTCATCAATGGATTTTAATGAGCAGAGCATTACTTGACCATTTTATTTAGCAAATTTGGGTATTCAGGGCATTTCAAGACTGAAGTAGTTTTTTAAAAAATGTATTTTATTTTATTTATTTATTTAAGAGGGAGAGAGAAAGGGAGCATGGGCGCCCAGGGTCTCCAGCCACTGCACATGACCCCCAGATTGGCTTCATACAAGTTATAGAATTCAAAGCCAGGCTGTCAGGCTTGGCAAGTAAGCACTTTTCACAACGGAGCCATTTTTCCAGACCTGAAGTGGCCTCGACTCAGTCCTACTCAGTACTCAACCTCAGTGTGCTGGCATTTTGTGGAGGGACCGTCCCAGACACTACAAGACACTCACAGCATCCATCCTCACCGTTGTGACAAACAAAACAAAAACCTCAGACTTTGGCAAAAGCCCCCAGGGTGACTTGCTGACTTAAAGGAAGGAATCTAAAGGTGTGAAATCAGACTCTGGCAGAAGCAGCGGGAGACCCTGAGGACTTGCTCAGTTGGCTCCAGCTCTCAGCAGCCATTGGTTGGAAGCTTAATGGAGACTGAGCGAAATCGCCACAGTCCACTCTTGGCTCTGGCATCATACGGCCTGGATTAGAGTCCTCACGTTTGCTTGCTGTGAAACTTGGGGTGAGTTTCTTTAGCTTTGGACCATTGCTTCCTGGACAATTACATAATGGTGGCACAAGAAATAAGATAGGGTCGGGAGAATTTCATGAATCGGGGCCCGTAAGATGCCTCTAACTGAGCCTCAGTTTTGGAAACCAGTCAGTAGCTGTGTGCTGGTATTTTTAACCCTTACCACACCCTGCAGGTTAGGTAAGCAACGCCGTCTTCATTTTTTTATGTGACAGTAAATAGGGAAATCATGTCCAAAATCGCACAACTGCTAAATTTGGCAGTCAAATTTCAAGCCTGAAATATTTCACACTGCAACCTAAGGACCTACCTAACGGAAGGAAGGCCGTGTGAATCTGGGAGAAGCAGCTCTTTCGGGGTAAAGGTGGGGATGCATAGCCGCTTGGCTTAGAGGGCTTAGAAGGGAGAGAGTGGAAAGCCCCACCGAGCAGGAGGCAAAAACACACCGGTTACCGACTAGCTGTGTGAATCCGGGCAAATCTCCTGAACACCCTGAGGCTGTTGACTCATCTGCAAAATGGACACAAAACCACCTGCTGTGTGACGCTCAGGGCAGGTCGCCAGAGTCACGCGAGTGCGCTGGACAGCTGCGGAGCTCAGCAGCACCGGACTGTTGGAAGGCCTGGCGGAGAAGCCTGGGTCCGGCTTGTTCTGCAAGAGCCAGTGTCCCCAGATCCCACGTGACCACGTGCCACATTCGTGGCCAGTGACATCCACCGGTACTGGGGAGGCCCGCTGCCTCCTGGGTCCAGGGAGGGCAGGATGGGAGGTGACCTTAGCGCGCAGGCGGCAGCTGCTGGCTATCTGGAGTTAGTCATCGGCCCAGACAGAGGAGGTGTCCGTGGTGACCTTCCTGCCTCAGTGAGTGTGGGAACTCGGGGCTTCCCAGGGTGAGGGAGTGGGAACGTAAACAACATGGCTCCTGACAGGCCCTCCAGACAGAAGGGCCGGGCGCAGTGACCAGCTTTGCCCAGGAGAGGAAGGCTGGTGGTGGGCTGCCCCATCGCACAGGATTCTGACTCCCCGCAAGGTGGACGCTTCCTGCCAAAAGTCCCACCAATGGCACCACTTGGGGTCAAAGGAGCAGAGGCAGAAATAGCTCATCCTGGGGGAAACTCTGCTCCCCGCCCTGCTCCCCGCAGCCTGCCCATGGCCCCAAGGCAGCACTGGACAGACCCTGGGCCAGCAGGCCTCCCCGACCCTTCCTCCCAGCACAGGGAAGCAGACCGAGAAATCGGAGGAGGTCGGGAGAGCTGGCTAAGTCGTGTCAAGCCACCGTTGGGCCCCAGGAGGCGGGCATGGCCAGAGCTGTCGGGATTAGCACAGGGATTGCTTTGAGGCCTTTCCTTTGCGATCAAAGCACCAGTTCCTCCCTGCCTCCTCCCCATCTCCCAGCAGTCAGAGGCTCTGGGGCAAAATGGTCACCCAGGGCTTCCCACCGTTTTCTGCCCCTGAGCTCGCTACCAGGATCCTGGCCGAGTCTGCTCTGCGTGGACTTGCAGGCGCACCTGCTCTCAGCTGCGCGGTCCGACCAGAGCTTGGGCAGGTGCTCTGCGAAGGAGATGCTGGGGCGCTGGGGGGGGCAGGCAAAGCTCAGGGACCTGCCTGGCAGAGGGAGAAGGGGGGCCTGGGAGGTGGGCGGACAGGGGAGAAGGAAGCCCTGCTCTGTGAAGGGCTGAGCATTTGAGGAACCAAAAATGAACGGCCAGCTGCTTGTGGTGCGCGCCTGGGCCTCGCCCTCTCCCTTGAGCTCTGCTCTGCCCCAGATACTTCTGTCAAGTCACCCACCATAAAACCTGTCACACGCGCTCTTCCTTTGAGGTTCTGCCTTTGTCCTTCCGTGATTCAATCTCGAGGCATACTTTTCTTTTTCTTTTTAATATTTTATTTATTCATTTTCCAAGGAGGGGGAGAGAGAGAGAGACACCCGGGGCCACCACCTTGTGACTGGCTTATATGGGTCCTGGAGAATTGAACCGGGGTCCTTAGGCACTGGAGGCAAGTGCCTTAACCACTAAGCCATCTCTCCAGCCCCCATTGAGGCATAATTTTCTAAGATGGAAACTTAGAAATTCTTTTTTAAAAGTCAACGTATTGACAGTCTGAATGCATGATCCCCTCCCACCGCCCTCTTTACTCCCTTTCCCGCCCCCTCTCCTTTGAACCCCCTCTTCTCTCTAACTGTTCCTGCTTCTATTTTGATGTCATTCTTTTTTCATTCCTCTCCACCAATGACGCACGTGGGTGGAATCAATAGTATACATATCTCATGCAGATACCAACAGCTCGTGTCAAGAGCGCAATGACCGCTTTGTGTCTGGAAGACAGTGTTGCCCTCCGCCCCTTCCTTTGGCTTTCACATTCTTCCTGCCGCCTCTTCCACAGTGGTCCTTGGACCTGGAGCCTGTGATAGAGAGGCCTCCTTCGGTGCTGAACGGTCACTTCTCAGTTCGTTGAAGAGTTTTGAGTCTCTTCAGGGGTCACTGCCATCTGAAAAGAAGTTTCTCTGACCCAAAGGGAGAGCAGCACGGATACATGGGCATAAGCACAAATATTTAGGGGTCAAGTAGGTGACATAATATATCCATTTAGCCAAACACTAGTTGCAGCTTTCCACATAGGACTTGTGACCTGCCCAACCTAGATTTTCACTAGGAGGCATGACTCTTTCCCCAGCCCCCAGTGGAATGGGGCTCAAATCCAACGATAGAGTCGTTGGTTCCCCCCATAATAGACAGACCTCTGTTGCACCATTGAGCACAATGTGGAGCTTGCAAGGTCCCCTGCTTGGGGTTAAGACTGCTGGGTTTTCTCCCCTGCAGGCTGCAGGGCGGCCATCAGGGAGGAGGCTTCAGGCTCAGTCCCAGCTTGAGTTTCTCAGTGTCCTGCAACTTAGGCATGTGGCGTCTAGTTACGGTGAGAAGCCAATAGCCTTGGCAATAGCTTGTATTACTTTAGGTGCCTCAGGGGCCTCCCTGACCAACAACCGGGTGGGAGGCATCCCAACCCTAATACTGAGGTTTTTCTGTAACAACATATGGCTTCTGGGGAGGAACTCAGATTCTTAGCTAAATTCTACTCATCACTGGGCAAACATCAGCAAGGGATTCCTCTGTCCTAACCCATGGTTCTCATCAGTAGCATGGCTAATCATTGCACTAACAGTAATGTATAATGAATGTATACTCTACGTCGGCCCCTAAATCCTTCTGTTGTCTATTTCACTTAATTCTCATATCCATTGCAAGGTAGGTAATCTTTTGATCACTCCCTACCCTTCTCCAGAGGTTCTTGGGAAGTCTGACACTAATTATGTATGTGCTTTGTAACATTAAAAGATAATATATAGATTGAAATATCATGATTTTAGCAAGTACATTTAATGAATAAACTCAATTGTTAAATGCCTCGACAGTTGTGAGAATACATATTAAATGAGTCTTAAAATCATTTATAGCCGGGTGTGGTGGTGCAGGCCTTTAATCCCAGTGTTTGGGAGGCAGAGGTAGGAGGATTGCTGTGAGTCAAGGCCAACCTGGGACTACTTAATGAGTTCCAGGTCAGCCTGAGCTAGAGTGAGACTCTACCTTGAAAAAAAAATCATTTGTCCAAGCTGTGTGTGTGATGGCACACACCTTTAATCCAGCACTCAGGAGGCAGAGGTAGAAGGATCACTGTGAGTTTGAGGCCAACCTGGGACTATAGAGTAAGTTCCAGGTCAGCCTGAGCTAGCGTGAGACCCTACCTCAAAAAGAAAAAATCATTTGTCCATCTTCTGAGCACATCCAAACAAAAAGTAAGAATGAAGCGTGTCGTCAGCAAGCTGAGCTAGTGGCCTGTAGTCCCAAGCAGTGTAAGGGGGACTCCCAGGAGATGGACTCAAGATGACAAAGATTGAAGTCTGATGACCACCTCTGCCCAGAGGACATATGCAGATAGCAAAATGAAGGCTTAGCATCAGCAGATAAAGAAGCACAGAGGCTCAAAACTCATTGCCTTCCCTGGTAAGGCTCTGCTCCGGGGCCAGAAGGTTCTAAGACTCTTCTTGGTGGTGTATGGTCTTCACTTTCTATCACTTCTTCAAGGGTTTCTTCAATCAAACTCTAATTTTGAGATGTTATTTGGACATGATCTAATAATGACTGCTCTTAAATTGTCGGTTTCTGAAAACACATGTGTAACACGTAAACATGACTATTGTGTGTGGATGTGTGTGTATTTTTACGGGTGCGTGAGAACAGCTTCTTAGACTCCCACTTCCATATTGACAAAAAGCAGACTGTGTAGGAGAAACGACAGCCGGGGATGGGGCGGGAGGAGGCGATGAATAAGAAAGTCAATGAGCTGAGCATGACTTCGGCTCAGGCACCTCCTGGGGATCATGTTCCCTTTAAATGGTGGTAATAAACATCAGTTTCAACTTTAAAGGGCTTTGAGCTTTAGCATCTATTCCCCCCTTACACTGTTAGGCAGCATAGCCTGGGGGCCAAGCGTCCGTTCTGGGTTCAAAACGATCAGGTTGTCGGAATCTCCATGATACTGATAGATATTGGCAAGTCACAGGACCTCCCAGCCTCTGTCTCCACTGAAAAAGAGGCTCCTGAAGAGCATCTGCAATTCCCATTAATATAAGGAACATAAAATGTTACAGTGTCTTGGTAAATTAGTACTTGATGGTTTGCTATCTTAGAGGTAACAAAAGAGATGCGCAGAGAAGAGGTTCCATCTTCTATGTCCCTGTTGCGGTCAGCATTCTAGTTGCTGCACAGGAAGAACCCAAACAAAAGCGGCTTGTGGAGGAATGGGTTTATTACGGACTCAAGGGGAGACTCCATCCTGGCAGGGAAGATGATGGCATGAGCAGAGGGGTGGACATCACCTCCGCCACAGCCCTGGAAACAGCGGCAGGAAGGTGTGCCAAACACTGCCAAGGGGAAGCTGGCTTATAACCCCATAAGCCCACCCCCAACAACACAGCTTCATCAAGGTTGTAAAACCCAAACTGCCATCAACTGAGGATCGCTCTATCAGAACACATTCATTTGTTTGTGGGGGACACCTGGATCAAACCATGACAGTCCCCAAGTTTTAGGAAGCAACCAGGCCCAGAACTCTTATGTAAAGCCAATATGAAACTGGAGTAATTTCCAGGTTTTTAATGATTTCTTTTGCATATCCTCTTTAATTTATATTGCTCAGACAAATTAGCACATTCTCAAGTTCAGAAGTCTAATGAAGAGGCTTGTATGTAGATCAGAGTGACCCTAGAAGATACAGAGAGAGAGACAGAGAGAACATGCCTTGTCACGCCCCTTCAACTGTAGCTATGTGACATGCGGACTATTTACTTTGTGGATTGGTGTGACATGATCATAAGCCTGTTGGTGAGGCTGTGCCACGGCCCCACCATTGAGCTTGTGTGCCCAGGCCGTGGGAACGCAAGGAGGTAATGCAAAACCAGGAAAGCAAATCTGCTTCTTCCACCTCTCACCCTCACCAGCCGCCTCCTCTTTGAAGAGAAAGTTCATCCCCTCCAGCTTTAGAAACCCAGAAGTGAATTCATTTTAATTATCTTTGTTATAGCTCTCACTTTGTAAACACTAGAAGGCCAGGGAAGCGGGGGGCCTCAGGCACACCGACTTAGGTGTTGGTTCCCATTTATAAGAGGAAAGGCGAAATGGCATATTTATGAAGTGCTTATTCTACCGTGTCTTCAGTCCTATCATTTTGTTTAATTCTCAAGAAGAGGCCCCACCCCAGATAGGAATATTTATCTTTATTGTGCAAACGAGAGCGAAGCAAAGGCTAGGCTGTCCAGGGTCACACAGGTGCCAAAGAAGAGCTTAAGTTAGAATCGGAATTGAGGGCCATCTGGTTCCAATTTCGTGCTTGAGCTAGTAATCAATCCTGCCCTTTCCTATTCTGACATTACTCTGTTCTGCAGGCGCTGGCTGCACTTCTACTGAGTCATCCCACCATGCCTTGGGCTCTGTGTACAGGCTGAAGCCCCTGGAGGATTTTCCACATCACTTATTCAGTGATTACATCAGCCGAACACTCCGATTTTTGTAAGCGGCATTTTATTGCCATCAAATTACTGAAACCAAATACTTGCCTTCATCTGAAGGCTCCTTCAAAAAGAAAAGGAAAACAAGGTCCTGGGAAGCCTCCTCTATTTTCTTCCTTGGAAGAGACTTTGCCTTTGATTAATAAGAGTGTTCATTAGCGAACCGAGGTTATGTCGCACACATGTATTTAAGAACAGACTCTAGCCAGGCAGGATCAGGATAGATGAGAAGCTATTCATCCCCCACAGTGGTCCTCCTCCTCACCTGCCCCTGAACTTGTAGCTCTCAAACCTGCTAGTGAAATGGTGTGAAAAGTTGTTGAGAGAAAGGTTGGAGGCCCTCTTGTGCTGCTTCCACGAGAGCCAAAAGTAGAATCAATTCCTCTGGCACTTTAGGGAAAATGAGTCCCACCATCCCACGTAGCTCTGCCGTGGTGTTTCCTATTAGGTCTGAAGCTTGAATATCACAATTCTCACGAGTCAGCTTTGGGTTTTTCTCTCGTGTTCTCTCACTTCCTGAATCCATGAGACCTAGGTTGAATTCCAGCACCTTCCTCTCCAAGCTCGGGTGCCACAGCCTTCTTCCCTGTCCCCTAAATGAACTGGACTCACTGCACCCAGGACTCCTCCTCCTATCCTACAGGAAGACAGCCATGTCGGTGATCCGAGGTGATTCCATGTTCTATGCTGTGAGACTTCAACTATAAACTTTGCCTGCTAAGAGACTAGAAAACCAGACTTTGAAAAATTCTTAGGGGAGCAGCCCCTGAGTGAAGTGGGCATCTTGTTATGTAAGCAGTCTGGGGCGTCCATCTGGATGAAGGGTGCTCCTTAGACTCTGGCTCTGGGGTCGACTTGAATCCAAGTACGAATAAGTGCCTTTGATGGGAGTGAGTGAGGCTGGCGGGAGCGCTGTCCTACACCGAGGAGCACAACAGGAAACGTTCTTACGTGGAATAAGAATGGGGGAAACATTTGGATGAGAAAACCGAAATCAAAGTTTAAATGTAGAGAATATAAGCCGGAGACTTATCCCAGCTTCTCAGGAGCAGAAGCAGGAGGATTTACCTGCTGGGGCCAGAGAAAGAATCCAGCAACCACCTGGTAAGTTAAAGAGACCTTGTCGCAAAAAGAAAAGTGAAAATTTAAAAAAAGGCCTGGGATGTAGCTCACTGGTAGGGTGCTTAGCCAGCATGTGTGAGGCCCTAGGGTCAATCCTTACAAAAATAAAGATAAAAAAGGCTCAGGAATCTCATGGAAGACAGGGTGGAAAGAACGGAAGAGCTGGAAGATAGAAAGGAGACCTGTGGGAGGCTCATGGACTCCAAGCACTGTGGTTCCCTGCAGAGAACTGAGGTCCAGGAAGACTGGGGAAGGCTCTCGGAAGCGCTGGCATCAGCCCTGGTTCTGCAGCTGCTGGAAGGGGAGTCAGAGAGGGAAACGGGGTTATAAACACATATGAAGTTATCAAACACCAAATGAAAATGGAAAAAGAGAGCTTCGTTATCATTGGAGATAATACTCTTCTAAGTCTTTAGAGTCAGGTTATTTAGTCCATGAGGTATGTTTTGGCATTAGCATCATTGTAGAGATTAGGAAATCGAGGTACAAATTGTAAATTCCTCAAGGCCACATAGCAACTAAGTGGTAAAGAGAGTCAGCACCCAAAGCAAACTCCATCCTGTGCCAACATTTTCCCACCCCGAACTTTGTGCCAGCCAGAGCTCTCGTCCATGCAAGAGAAAAAGTTAAGTCCTGTAAGACTTTGCTGTTATTAACATGTAGATTATTTACCTTGTGAATCCCATAGTTTTATATACAATTTTCCATAAAATGTGTCTTTACACACTGTGTGTATGTTATGGCATTTAAATTTTCAACCAGAATTTACCTCTGCTTTTCCAAGAGCATGCCTTGTTCGTACCTCTTGTTGTTAGCATGGTTCCATGAGATTTTCCTGGGAGGAAATGACGTCACACAGGTCAAAGTGGTGTGAGTAAGATCGCAGACCAACTTAGCAACATTTGGCTTAAATCGGGATCAGTAACTACTGCGTGTCCAGTCTCATCCTTGGTGGGTCTGTCTATGCCAGGGCCTGGGCTGAAAGTCCCGGGGGGTTGCTCACTTCTCTCTCTAACATATGCTTTGATCCTATTGCTGCTCCAGCAGGAAGATGTCCATGGCTCCGAGGAGCAGTTAGTGAGAGGCGAAAGAGATCCTCTTGAAGGGACTTTTGAAATAAACAGTGTCACTGCTGCACCTTGCCATGCACGAAGCACTTCCTGGAAACCCCCAAATGTACCTCTTCTATGCAGTCGTTCTACAGCCACACCCCAGCTCTAAGGCCTGAACTCCCAGCCTCCCTGGCCCAGCTCCTCCCAACTGCCCAACAGGCCTGAGGCCTGTTCCTTCTGGTGATTCCCGAATGGTTTGCAAGGGTGACCCATGGCTGCATGGCTTCCAGAAGAGTCTCCACCAGTTCACACATCCACTGAGCTGAATGGCACATGCATTTGCTTTCATAAAACCTTATCAACAGCTGAAGTTTTCACTGATTTCTTTCTTTCTTTTCTTTTCTTTCTTTCTTTCTTTCTTTCTTTCTTTCTTTCTTTCTTTCTTTCTTTCTTTCTTTCTTTCTTTCTTTCTTTCTTTCTTTCTTTCTCTCTCCCTTTCTTTCAGCAGACCTTTTCACTCATATCACCCCTTACCTGACTGTAGAGAGTCTGTTCTTTAATTATAAAAGCATTTTTTCATTACATAAAAATTTTATGGAAGCCGGGCGTGGTGGCGCATGCCTTTAATCCCAGCACTTGGGAGGCAGAGGTAGGAGGATCGCTGTGAGTTCAAGGCCACCTTGAGACTCCATAGTGAGTTCCAGGTCAGCCTGGACTAGAGCGAGACCCTACCTCAAAAAGCCAAAAAAAAAATTTATGGAAATAGCCAGGTGTGGCAATATACCTGTAATCTCAGCACTGGAGAGGCTAAGGCAGGAAAATCATGAATTTAAAGCCAACCTGAGCTACACAACAAGACACACAAATTAAAACAAAAGCACAGTAAAATGAACAAAAAGCAAAAAACTTTCGAGGAAATTAGGAGTAAGAAAAAATCCACCATTCTACCACACTTATTACTAATTTTTTGTTTGTTTCTTCATCTCATTTTCCTTGTAGGTTTGTATATTTTTATTCATTTCCTTCTACATAGTAAAAATCATAGTTTCCATGGAACTTTTGTGCTCCCGTCTTCTGGTTACTTAATACTATGACTGTTTCCCACTGCTGTGATTTGGATAGAGTTTCAGTGTCCTCGGAGTCTTCGTGTATCAAAATGTAATCTCCACTGAGAGACACTAAGGAGGAAACTCATTAGATGGATCCCACTGTTGAATTTTGGTGGCTTTATAAACAGAGGGAGAGAGACCAGACCCCCCCCCACACACACACGTAAACTTCTTGTCTCTTGA